>CAJPEX010005036.1:0-15601 GCA_905338405.1 Notodromas monacha | reverse complement strand
TTCTTAGACCTTTTTTTAAATCATAAAGACAATGTCATTGCCGCACAAGAACAAGTGCGTCAGTTTTGGAAGATACTGTGCTATGTTCCCTTCTGCTTCGATCATTGTTTGCTGGGACATCAGATTGAGCTTCAAAGAGCTGCGTATGGATTTCTCTGACAATAGTTACTATGTACAGTATTATGTTTCATAAATTTGGCGTTCCGGCGATATTTTTATTTTTCTGGGGGTGTTAAACCGTTTTTCTTGCGATATTTGATCTATTTTTCGATGGTGATTATGCCTCGTAGAACGAACCAGATTCCCTCCAAGGATGGGTTCGTTGTATGGGAAGAAAATTTGGGGAGGAAAACTTCAAAGCCTTCACACGACAAAAAAAAATGATAATAAATTACTAGTCGAGCCTCTCTAAGTCGAATTTCAAGGTATTATGGTGCAAAAATATTCGACTTGGAAAGTTTTGAGCCATAGAACCAAGCATTTTGTTGTAGGAAGCACAGAAGAACTGCACAAAATTTTAAATGATGATATTCTGGGCCTTAAATTGCTTCTTAAATGAGTTGACAGATAATGAACTTGGAGGCAGGGGTTCATTTGTCCAATTTAGTCTCTCACTTCCTTTCAAAACACGTCAAATTCTGTTTTTATTGCTTTTCTCTTTCCTGTGTCAAGAAAAAAAATAGCCAAAAGGCCTCAGAAAATTAAACTCAAGTGCCTTTGAGTTTGGGATGATTTTACTGCATTGTTTCTAAGGGAATTCAGATGAGGACTTACGAAAAATTTAACTTAAGGAGGTTGGAGATATCGAGGTTTATGTGCGTTATATTTGTGAAGTTCTTGATGAAAGAACAAATTGAAGTCCGTCTCCGAAAGTCTGCGCAAGAGTAAAATATTGCGAGAGACTCCTTATTCATCGGCATTCTTTTTTTTTTGCGGTCGTTTGTTTGTTGACCTTTCATTTCACCTGGAAGGAAAAGGCTTGCAATGATGACTTGTGCACACAGACCTGCGAAATAAATAAGGCCAAGTCATCGAACGCAATACATTTGCTCTGGAGGAACAAACCAAGCAGAGTTGTGATTGTATTGCAACAGGACGGCCACTTTATTTGCTCAGTGTTGACTCGCTCGTCTCCGGTTGTGTTTGCTCGCTTCATCTCTCGACGTCTTCTTCTTTTCTCAACTTTTACTTCAGCTATTTTTATTTGAGCGATTTAAAAAAAAATTGCCATGTTTTTTTTATAGAAAATTCTTGTTGCAGAAGCAACGAGATTAATTTAATTTATTCTACAGTAAAAGCTCATTCGTTACAACCAAGCCATTGAAATTGCAACTACAGTGTATATTTGACAGCGATAAAAAATAAATCGATATAATCGATTATTCGTTTCAAAGAGATTCTTTGTCACGAGATTTCGTTGTACTGTATTTCGAATTTCAAGCCAATTCTCAGCGCAAAACCGTTCCTGTAAATTCTACGTAAGTAATGAATCGCGTAAGTTCTCGGATAATTTCTGCAGGATTCATGTACTGTATTCAAAAATGTACCGATCTCATACAAAGACTTCTATATTGGCAGGAATTGACGCCATTCTTTTTTTTAAGCGGAAAACACGAAATCGAGCTCATACTGTATCATAAGGAATTTTGGCTATCGCAGAAAGAGAACAGACTGCGAAATCGCGTACTAGAAACAATTCAGAACGAACGTAATCCAATACATTCATGTTTGAATGTTGAGCATACCTCAGATCTGTTGCTTCACATTTTAATTAAGAGGAGGCCAAAATCATAAACGTATGTCCGTTCAGTTGGTTGATTCGAAAAAGTTACCTTAATACTGTATAAATAAATTTCTTGAAATTTGTGTCATTTCGTTTCATTTACAGGCTCTCAAAACCTTTTTCTAATTCGGAGGAAACAATTTGGGGAAGAAAACAGAAGCCATGAAGGATCATGCGAAAAACTCAATAGAAAACGAAGCCTAATATAATTTATTCATGTTTTTAGAGGTGCAGCTCGAAACCGTTGTCAGAAATTCTAAGTACCCCAGACATAAAGATTATAAGTTTTCTGAAATTTTCTGCCTTCACGACGGTTTCCTCTAATGCAAATTCCCGTGTTCAGGCTGAAAATATTCTCATATATATTTTCACGGGGGTATTTAGAGAAATGGGAAAAAAAATTCTTGACGACCGGTGTTCTCGAAAGACCGGTCGTCAATTTTGAAGAAAATAGAGGCCACTTATAAACGAGGAAAAATGATCAAACACATGATGAGATATATTCAAATAATTTCACGGTCCAGTTTGTGTGTTCTTTGAAACCGCCGTCAAAATAGAAATGAAAATAAGCTTTAATTATGAGTGCTCATGAATTCGCCAAGGTACCCATGGAGTTTATTTCATTTATTCAAAAACTTGTAATCTACTGTTGTTCAAGAATTTAGAACGAGTTATTCAGTCTTAATGGCTTGGTTATAACAGTCTTCCTTTTATAGGCAATGGAATAAAATGCGAAGATTTTTGCAGAATAAAAATGCGCGAATAGTGCACTGTCTTTCAGGGATTAAGTTTTTGTGCAGCTCCGAAACTGCTGTGGGAAATGGGCAGGAAGAAGGAATAATCATGATGCTTACCTCGTCAGATGATTTCTGCAATCTTCATGAATTGGCACAGGTTCGCCAGCCTGCAAATTTTCATGTTCGGCCTGAATATTACAGTACTGCACTGTACCTGCCTTTCACTTCCCAACTAAATGTGCCTTTTTATTCCCCGTGATGCCCGCATGTGGTAATCATAAGGAACGTGTTCCCGCGTGTGTCGGTCTATTTGCGAAAGTGCGGATGATCCGCCGTGCAAATCCTCGTCATAAATAGGCGTGCGAATACCCGCAAAATTGCGCAATATTGACTAAACAAGTCGGCCTTGGCTTATTGTAATGGAGAGTTTTGGTGGCTAATTCCGTGGCCGCGCGCGGCGGAAATATCGCGTCATTTCCGGTCTGCTTTTTTTTTGGGGGGGGGGGGCGTATGAGGGAAATAAATGGGCATTGTGGGTAAAGAAATATTGACGTTATATACACTCTTTCCTAAAGTTTCCTCTCTTTTTTTTTTTTGGTTGAAGAATAAAAATTTTTTATGGTTCTTCTGTTTCAAGTACTGTTAATCTGGGGCATTTGGCGGATAAACTTCACTCGGATCTTAGCCATTGTTCTGCGGAATTTGATGCCAAACTTCTGCAGTACGTTTCTAAAGTCAAATTTTTTGAATTTTCAGCGTGCTGGGATGGATGAAATCGATTCTGAAAATGGTTCCTCACTTAGTGAGGCTGCTCTTTAATATTTTTTAATTCTAAAAATAGGATAGTTTGAATTTTTGTACTTGATTGTTTTTATTTGCAAGGCATCATAAATTATAAAATTCACCTTCCTTTGGTAGTAAAACGTTTTCACCTGCTTGTGCACGAACACAATTCGATTTTGAACACTCAACTTATTCGAAGTCAAATGAGTCTCTGCAGTCGCCTAATGTTTAATTAATCGCCATGCTATTTAACCAGTGAACACGTTCATTTCTCTTGGACCCTTAGACTGAGAATGGCTATGAAATTTTCATAATTCAATGTTAAGATTTCTTGCGATTTATTTTTAATAATGCTGTGATTTTCATTTTTCCAATTTTTTGAGCATACATTTTCTTCAAATTTCTGATACTTATGTTATGCATCTGAGATTAGCCTTGATATCAGAGATTAAAAAAACTGCTCTAAATTGGGCTGGCTGAATGGTTTGAATGAATTTTAAAAGTTCGAATGAAAACATTACTGATCTGAAAAAATAATGTCTGAATGATAATGCTCATTAAAAAGGTTATCTGAAAATACTGTCGATAGTTTGAATGGAAATACTTATTTTTGAATATGGGGTATCAGGGAATATAATCAAAATCAGCTTTTTAAGTGGAAGCTTCAGAGATCATGACATCAAACTTGCGTGAGCAGAAATACTGCAATTGTTCCTCTTCTGCATCAGAGATCAAGATAATTACCATTTTTGCGAGAAGAACGCGTTAAAATAAGAAAAAGGAATGACGCATATCCCGAAAGAAATTTATGCGTATGTTGTGGGTAACTTGTTGTTAACCCTTAGGCAGTGTGATTAGTAATCGGAAGCAACCCGCGCGGATCGTTGGGGTTTACGGGTGCGTGTGACCTGGATTTCCAGACCCCGTGATTGCTCTCCCCCCCACTTTCCTGTAACCCAGGTTTGCCGGGTTATTGTTTCTTGCATGCGTGGGGGGAAAAAAGTTTGCACCCATCCAGCTGAGACGCTTAAGCTAAGCGTCATGCGTCTGCTTCCTGCTTCTTCTTCTTCTTCTCCCACCCATGTTCATATTGCACAAGCAGGAAGGTTTTAAACTTTCCGTAAACTTCTTCTCAAACTGTTCGAAATGCTTTATGATTGCAGGCAGGAAGTTATACCCCGACTTGAGCGTGTTTGTAGCAAGTTTGTGTTTCCGAGAAAATTATCCATCATTTTCGCCGTTTTCATTGCCTCAGTTTCTGTCGCCACGTGGGAGCTGAAAAATTCGACGACGATGAAAATATGAAATTTTTTGAACGCTGATTTAGGATGATGATATTGCTGATGAAGCGTGCTGAATGGCTAAAGCTGATCTTATTATTTGATACCAATTCTGCAATCTGATTGTTCAAGTAACTCCCAAAATATCGCGAAGAAGATGCAACTGACGTATTTTATCTGCAAGTGCGGAGAAATAATTGCAAAATTTAGAACATTGAAGCTAAATTTTTTATGATGTTCAGTTTCATGGCTTTTTAATTTTACTGCTGTTAATTGGCGAAAAATAAGCCATAGAAAAAGAACTCATTTCCGGAAATCAGACAAAATTTCATATCCCGAAATTCATTTTGCATTTTCGCTTTTCGCTGAGTACGTCGTCGATAGCGTGAATAATCAGAACTTAGCAACAAAAAAAGTTAACTAAATCATTTCCAGTCTTTCGCAAGGAGCACATTTTTTCGAAAAAAATTTCCGCTGACTCAATTTTGATCAAATGTACTACGTAAGAAGAAAAATCATCCTCCAATGCATCATCATTACTCTCCATCCATCTATGACTTCTGAGTTCTCCTATTTTTCTGTTTCCCGAAAAATTGCAGAGCAAGTCAAACTGTACCCGAAAGTTTTGGCAATAATGCCAAGAATTCATCATTGACTCGCTAAAATCGCAAATAAAGTTGAAAAGGGGCAATTTGAAGTTGGCAAGAAAATATTTGGATGTTTTCGAAAGATTGGCTAAAAGTTAGGCAAAATTCGAACAAAGAATTTTGTTTCAATTTATTCGAAGGTCATTTTTTTTAAATTTAGCAACTTAGCTTTCCTAACTGCATCTTTAGAGAACGAACACCCTTCAAAATGACGTGAGCTAAAATAAATAATTGTCGGCTATTCAAAATTATTTGCAGTAACACTCGGCGCATTCTTGAAACGGGTTTCATATTTTAATTGAGAAATATCTGTGAAATCTAACGAAGGACTCATTTTTGAAATGTCTTCCGGAATTAAAAAGTACTGGTATGATATCGTATTCAAAATCTCGCGAACATTCAAGCATCCTCGAAAATTCGATTCTTATTATGTAAAAAATGGCAGAACCTTCATTCGCGAGGAATGAATTTATGAATTTATTTCAGAGTGCATTTCCATGCAAAATAATGCAAGATCATCGTTGTATTGTCAAAATGTGTTTTATTGGAAGGGAACCAAACTGCTGTGCATTTTTGCGGATAAAGATGTTGATTGCGTATCACATTGTGGTCAAATAATCTAGCATTAAAAAAAGCTAAGCCTTGACAGAAAAGCAGATGTGAGAGGATTCCGTCGGTGACGTTGGCAACGTCACTGAATGCACATGCTGTTCGATCGACACATTCATGTATATCCCGGTCTCATCCTGGCCGTCGCTCACGTTGTCGACACCGCCGTCGTATATCGACGCCTCGACAGCATTACCGCAGAGAAAAAATATAGATGAAAAAAAGGAGACAAAGAGAAGAGAGAAAGGGGGGGGGAAAGCGGAAGAAGAGCAAAAATACGGGAACTTGCCCGAATGGATCCTCGCGACGGAAGGAAGAGTAAACGTCGATACTCGCTCGTTGCCCTCGATTTCGTTTTCTGGACCATTGATTTCTGCTTCTTGTTTAGTGTGTACTTTTCAGGCAGCTGTTGCTTGAAAGGTAGTTTCAACCTTCTTTTTTTTCGCTGATTTTTTTGACGGGTTTGCATCCAATTATACTCCGGGAACCAGCGTAAAAAGAATCGCCCTGTCGCACATCCAAGAATAGTTATTTTTCGTCGAAAAAAAAAAATTAATGGAAAGCCATAATGGGATATTTTTTGAAAATGAGCATTAGGGTAGAAGGAATTCCGGGGTCTCCTAAAATTAAAATGCATGTTCCGCGTATTTTCTATTTTTATTAGTGATTCGGAATCCATGAATTCGGTTGGAATTGGCAACGCAGAACGACGAGCATTTCTCACCCAAAGCTGCTAATTTTGTGCAGCATCCAATTTATAGCAGAAAAGCTCGTAATTCCTCATTTTCTAGTGCTGGCACATTCTAGACAATACTAAAGCAAAATATTTTTCAGTCCGTTTTCAAAAGCTGAATTTCTGAAATTCAGTTGAATTTGCAGTTCACAGTGCTGCCCTTTTTATCTCTCGATTTTAAATGGATTTGTAAACAAATTCGATATTTCTGGTGCGACAACGTTCTAGAAAATCAAACAAACTGCGATTAATCAGTTTCACAGTGCAGATATTTGCTGCATAGCTCAAAAATTGCACCTAAATTCTTTGTTTTGCGAATCATCGATTGNCGCTTCTTTTTTTTTTTTTTTGCTGATCTTCTCCATCCTTTTTTCCTGATACAAGGATTAGCGATGAGGTTTCTGCGGATCGCTTTGTGCCAATCACTGCGGACATTGATCCTGTCATTTATCTTTCTTTGTGTTTCCTTCCTCCTCATTATTCCAGGAAATGACTTTACGCTAATTCCTTTATAACCTGTAAGGTAATCTATTTTTGTTGCCTTCTGTGTCTCTGGCTCACGATTTGTTTCCCTTTTTCGAAATGAATACGGTTTTGTTTCCAAGAAATGCATGTACAGTTGCACAATTTCCGAACATTGTGCAAATTATCTCATCTCCGAGGAGGCGATTCTACCTGCCAGAAAATTTTAGAATATCGGCAAAATCATCTTGGTGACAATTTATCGGATCTGATAACCGCGTTAAAATGACGAATATGTTTAGAATGTGTGAATTTGGTCTTTCTTTTCACTAATGTAACTGATTCCATATTAATTTTGAAGAAACTGGCTAGCTTAGTAACTTGGGTCTCGGAAAGAACTTGATTCCAATAAGTCAATGCAAGAAACATTCGTGAATATCATTTGAATTAATGTCGATAATCCAGGGAGAAGCGGATTGGCTGCGGATAAACTAAGTAAATCGAAAGAAATGTTACGAATTGCGCGAGTTTTTCCATAGTCATGCAGCTAAATTATTCTTTGGAACGAATAATTATTTCTCGCGTACATCATTTTTAATGAAGCATTTTTTATTTTACTCCGATATTCAAAAATCATGTGTTTAAAAATGTGCGGTCCGGAATTTCAAAGTGGATTTGCGTTAGTCCTGTGAAAGCTAATTTTCTCAAGTTGAATAAAAATGTGCGGGACTAAGAAACAATGGAAGTAAAATAGGCAGAAATTGGACATCGGGGAAGAGCTGACGACTGTCACGTTTCCGTCGACGTGATCTCTATATTTGATTGACTTCTCTTTTATCCCTTCTTCGGAATTGTCGGGAGAAAAATGGCATAATTGGATGGAGACATTCTCCTGCTTTGTTTCCGTGAAGGTTTCCGTTAAGAATGGGTTTGTGAATTATCAGTGCAGTTTTTCCCGCTTGCGTGGATAAAAAAATCTCTCAAATTTCAAATGTTTCAAGTTCAATGTTCATGAAATTTTTTATTTGAAAATTCGGTTAAATAGGAATCATTTGAGCAATCAATAAATTGAATAGCTGGCCAATTTTTGAAGTTTTTGGTTTTTATTTTCGCGAGGAGGAAACTTGGGATTTCTGCACATGCTTCAATGTGCTTAATGAGTCACAGTATTTTTAATTCAAATTCATTTTACAATTTTTACTCACTTTTTCAGAGATACACAGAACTGTAAGGCAGAAAAGGGGGATTTTATTTTTGCGGTGGAGATGAAAAGTATTTATTGTTAATTTAAAAAAAGATCGGATATCGTTGCTTTGAGCATATTTTAAATTTTCAAAAATATTTGTTCTCATTTCATCTCCATTTTTGACAACGTAAATGTGACTGCTAAGTACTGCACAAAAATCTATTTTATTCTTAATTCAAATTATTTGAGCATATCTCGCATTTAAAAAAATGTCTGTTCTCGTTTTCTCTAAATTTGTGACAACGAAAAGAAGAATACAATACAGGTGTTCATTGCTACTTTGTGGCATATGAATTTAATATTTGTAAAAATTGTGTCGGTGCTGGGGATTTCGTGCATAGGAAATGATGGGACGGTGTCGACGCGCGCGGGGAGGCTGCGGGGCTGGTTCTCCCGGTCGACACCGACAGCGACGGCTGCTGCTGCCGGTGGATCGATGCCTGCGCCGTCGCCGTCGTCGTTGTCGACGTCGACGGCGTCGTCGACTCTGCTCCGAACCCACCCTACCCACTCTTCTTCCACCCCCGGTTTTTTTTTTATATACATCTTCAAGCTTCTTTTTTTTTCTACCCTCTCCCCCCCGCAAAACCCCGACTATAGCACCTTCTCTCCATCTGACTGGGCTCTGGTACAAATTAGCGTGTGCTGAAATGCCTCCACGTGAAATTTCAGGTAGAATTCAAGTAACCCGTTTCTCATGCCTGGCATTTTCCCATGAGCATTCAAAATAATTTTATTCCTACCTATTCTGTATATTTTTTTAAATTGTTTCTTCAAGTTTTCTCATTTTTTCAGGCACAACAGGACCAGAATCGAGCAAAAACTCATTTTTAAAAACCATGTCGTTATTTGGCCTCAAGGATCAAACTCTCAAAGTTCAAATAAAGGAGAAAAGTAATAAAGTGTCGGGTTGAAAAAGACAATAGAAATTTCGAAGATGTGTATCTTTAAGCAAAGCACATTTACAAATTGGAATACGAAGGGAAATTAGAGCAGGATCCGAAGATTTTAGGAAGCTTATCATTTTCAAGTGAGGATGGGAATATAACACAATCATTATTATTATTGTGTCAAAAATTGAATAGCACAAGAAAAAAAAATTGTTTTGCTTGCTGTGTGTAACATGAAGTGCAGACTATTGTAGTCTATGGTAAGCAAATAAATAGTTAGCTGACTTTTCTACAGAAAATTTCGAAGTCCACATCTTTCAAAATGGAATTTTTTAGCAAAATTGTTCATTCCAATGACCCAAATAATCCCGTTAAGCGAAAATCTTGAGAGAATTTTTCTCGATTCAAATAATAAGAGAAAATAGGAAAGTTTGAACAATTTGAAACCATGGAATGCTATTTTGGAGAAATGGTTATTTTTCAATGTATTCCGTGTTACCATGGCTGATGTATTTACTGCATTATTAAATGGTGACACACTTTGATTTTATCACGGGAATCGCATTATTCGTCAGATAAGGATGATTTTAATCGACGATCAATTATGCTCTGAATGGCCTTCAATCCCTCGCAGGAATGTGCGCTTGTGTTTTCCATCATACGAAGAGAAATTTACTGGAAATTATGAAAACATCGAGAAAAATTGAAGCTTAAGATATCATCGGGTGTCTAATTGTAACGTGAGACGGACTGTTTTTCCTCTTTGAATAATTTGATGTAACTCAGTTTAAAAAAGGCTTATAATGCATTCGATAATATGGATGTTTGAAAGAAAGACATCTGTCATGGGTCGCAGTTTTCTCTTTCTGATGAATATTTGATGAGTTTAGCTCTGCTTATTTTCAGATTCAGTCTCTGTCTTAATTTTTTGCTGAAACGGAATGAAACGTTCATTTGATAGTGAGTTTATTTAAAGTCGATCGAAGCCAACACATTTTTTCATTTGAATGTAGTGGATTTGGAAATTTTTCCGACGAAGACGATGAGGACAAATCGGCCTGTGACATTCTTCAAGTTATTCAATTCAATTCAGTCTTAAAGCTTGGGCAGGTCATTTTCTGGAAAAGTACCAGGGTTGGTTACTGGTTTGCTTTTCTTTGATTTAGATATTTTTTGGGTATGCAAAGAACTTCACACCAAGACAATCACATGAAAAGAAAACTTGATTCATTTTTCTGTCCTCCAAAATTCTATGGATTCGATTTGAAAAATAAAAATAAATCCACTGATCGAGTCGATTTCGGGCCGGATTTTTATTTTTGGGCTCATTCAGTTGGTGGTTGTCGACGACGAATCGTCACCGTCACACTTCTCGTACCCACAGATCCCCAGTGCCACACAGAACACCCGGTTTTTTTGTATATTTTTGCTTGTCCCCAAACAGGCACGGCCCGTCGTCAAAGCAGCAGCAGCTGGCGGAAGAGTTACCCCGCTTTCCGAACCTAGGTTCCCTCCACCACCTCACCCATGAATGCCCAATTGAGCGCTACCTCATTCAGCGCAGGTTTAAACTGAGCGCCACCCAACTCAGCGTCTCTGTAAATAATTTGTCACCTTCAACGAGAAACGATATTCCCTTTCAGATTAGTATGTTTTGCATCGTTTCAGTTACTGAACTTCGAAACGTTTCCAGATTATTTTCTCAGAGAATTGAGAGAAAATTGCAATACAGTATACAAATTTAAAACAAAAAGAAAGAATATCAGAAGCGATCCCAAAGCAAGGAACTTATTAGCGTTTTGCCTGTTTGTCATGTTTTCGGGCAAGAATAATGCAGCCAAACCTTGCAGTCAAACTAAAGAGGGCCCCTTCAAAAAAATAATTAAAATTTGGGATTTTTGAGCTTTTGAACAATCACTTTTACTGAGAAAGAAGCAACATGCAGGAAGGTAAAATTGGTGATAATCTGGGCCTTGAATTCCTGGATACATTATTTTAAAGAATTCTGAGCTTGTGGAAAGCATACATTTGCCTGATTAATCGCTCACTTAATTTTTAGGAGTATTAAATTTAATTTGTATTTTGCTTTTCCTTTCTGAATACAGTACATGAAAGAATAGCCCAAAGGCCTTTCAAAATTCAAGATACAGACGTTTTGTTGGGAAAGTATTTGGGTGAGGGATTTCTGTACAGATGGACTCTGCAACAAAATCCAAGGGATCAGAAAAAGTAATTGTAGTGAGAATATCATTGTAGAGAAATCTTACAGCATGAGAGAGAACCCTTTGGGATAAAAAATCATATACGGAGATAAATGGTTTTTATAGATAGAGATTCCACCTTTATTGCCTTTTTCTGGATTTAATTCAGACAGGGACTCAACAAAAATTGACATAGAAGGGTTTTTGGACGTAACAACGTTCAAACTGAGTGAAAACAAAACAACGCAGTTAAATCAGTTGATGTCCCAAGTTCAAGTTGAATTTGACTCTCAGTTCCATCTGTTTCGACGCTGAGTTTGCTAGCGCTCATTTGTGTCGACGTTGAGTTGTGCGGCGCTTATTTGGTCTTGACACACCCCGCGCTCCTGCTCTTGAAGAATAATTCTCCCAGACTGGCGCTGCTTCTACTGTGCACGAGTCATAAATCTCCACGGAGGCTTCCAACCTTTCTCGCACCCAGTGTTGCCAGCGGAGATGATTTCCCGGGATTGGCCGGGATTCCGGGGCATGATGACCGGTTGGCAGCCCTGAAACGACTCAATCATTTCATCGTTTTCGCTGTCGGCCCATTTGGGGCATCCCATTATGGCTAGTGCCCAAAGAGCTTTCGGCATGTCCGAGCACGTCCTTGTGAATCCATAGGAGAATTAATCTTTGAATCGATAACAAAAGCACGGGCTCTTAAGATACCCATACCCGAGGAAGTCTTCTGTTGTTGTTTTTTTTTCAACATTCAGTGGGGGTGAACCTTGAGGTCATTATACTGTATGCACATTTCCACCTTTGATACCAGTGCATCGACCGGACTTTCCTTGGAAATAAACGGAAATAGGCTTGTGGAATGAAAGTCACCCGTTTCGAAATGGGGTGTCCAAAAAATTGCAGTAGATGATTCAGAAAAGCCAGTTACAGTGTTATTAAAAATGTACACAAAATTATAAGCATTCGGAAATTTTTGAAACGTACATGATACGATTTTAAAAAACCTGACAAAGCAAATAATTTTTGTTATGCAAGCAAACGTGACGTCACGAAATTTTGATATTGGAAAATCACGAAATAGGAAAAAGTTCAGTCTATAGGATTTTCGCTGGTGGGCAGTCCTTACAATTAGCTTATTTTGAAAGTGTGAGTCCTTCATGGAGATGATCAAACTGGCATCTGGGATTATCATCATTATAAATGTTGTGCAAAATTGCTTTGAGTTGTCGGAAGAAATCAAATTATACGAATTTGTCTTTGTCTTAAAATTTTGTACAAAAATTCCCAGCCCTGTTTTATGATTAATTTTGTAAATTATTTGAACAAACTCTTCGGAAATCTTATTCATTCTCTGACCAGTTCTCTCGCAAGAAAAAAATCACACTATGCATGAAGAAAAATATCATGATTTAAGTTTATTCCATGCCTAGTAAGTTTCCCCACTGAAAGCGTGTAATGAAATTTACTTATTTTCTGTCGATTCTGAGAAAAGAGCCGATATCGACTTCATGGTGAATTTGGGAACTTTGGGTACCTCATTCGTTGTTGAATTATAATCTTTCATCCCAGTGTGGGCCGCGCTTTTTTTCTGAATAAAATTATTGAAGGTGTTTTCTTGTTAGAAAATGTTCTCCGGAAATTTTGGTGCGGCCCACTGGCGTAAATGCCGTACTTCTTGCGCAAAAATATGAGTTTCTTTATGGATGTTTCACGGTGTGTTGAAATGCTGTCTTATCTTTTTGAAATATTGCAGAAAGACGAGAGGAAAGTGTTCATATTCTACCAAGACTACGAGCCGCACATCGGGCCGAATTATTACGGACGGGTGGAGCTGATCAAGGACCAGTCTGGCCAGTATGGGGCAGCAGCCATCAAACTGTCGAACGTCAGGATCACCGACAGAGGTCGCTACGTGTGCAATGTGTTGTTCGCAGATCGGAGCCCGAACCGGAAATTTGGCAATGGCACCATCGTATTCCTGGATGTTCACGGTCAGTTGACCCATCCCATCCCGTGTCCATTCTCTCTCTGTGTCTCATCTAGCATGGGGTCAATTGACCCCTTTTTATCAACGCTGCCAAGAACAGGGAATAAAAACGGGGTGTGGAAGAAGGAAATACGTAATAAATTTCCTCCGAGAATTCCCATTTTTTCCTTGAAAAAAAAGTGTTTTTTAAAATCCCCTAATCCCCTCATTCGTTAATGACGTTCATACGTTTTTTGTTGCTTTGCAAAAACAGTTGGGCGATGTTTTTTACTGATGAATTAACCTGCTTCGGGAAGAAAAGCAATGCATTGGTTGAAGATCAGTGGAGAAAATATTTGTGTAAATAGTGCATGTGAAATTTATTCTAGAACAGTGTCCCAAACCTTTTTGGGCCCGTGGATCGGCAAATTTCCAGACCAGCAACGTTTCATAAAATGTGTGCCGGCTCAAAAAAGTTCTGCTTGGAAGACTTTACGGCAGGCATTAAAAAGTTTCTGTTTTTTTAATGGAGATCAAATGAAGATATAGTGGGATGTAATGTGTGCTTGAAGAAAGGTGTATCAGAATAAAAATAAAAATAACTTATTTCTGCAGGTGAAAATTGGCTAAAGTATTACAGTATTAGGAGAAAAGTCAGCTTTTATTTTCTCGTCAGATAGTTTCCAATGCCATTGACTTTCAGAAATTTCAGATGAAGATAACTGACTTCTTTGCTACTCTTGATAAATTTATTATGCTGCAGAAAATTTAGCCGACTGCGAGGTTGGGGAAAAATACTTTAGAATACATAATCCAAAATCATAAATATTTTTCCTTTTGGTTTTATAAATCGATAGAAAAGCAGGGTTACCAAGGGCTGGCCATGCTCAAAAAGATAAGGAGGGCACTTGAAAAATAATTTCCTAAAAATGTAATGAAAAATACGGCTGTAATTAAAAAATTTTTCACAGGGGAGAATGAGAGGGTTCTGGCATATGTTAAAGAAGACAGGAATGTAATAGGCTGAGGGGTTTATAAGCTAATCAGAAAGCCGTTACCTCGTCACAACGATGTCGCGAGGGTCTACCTCGTGTAATGGACTTGATTAGTTCCAAAGTGATATCCATTATCCAAACGTACATTAACCAAGTGGTGTAATCTATCCATATTTATTGGTTAATCGGTTTCAGACCCTTGGAGAGGTCTCTTAATTGATAAATGTGAAGCTGCAGTGAACATGATTGATGATCTGTTCTAGATCCAGTCCGAATTCTCTCGGTAAATTCTATTTTACTTACGAGGGTTGTCCCAGTATCGCGTGTAGGTAAATACAGAATTTTTGAAATTTTTATAACTAAAAAAATCCCTTATGATATTTCAGGCTTCTGCTACTTTTTCCGATTTTTAAAAACATTTAATCAAGACTTCGTGCAATGAAAACTGGAAACTTTCCGGTTTTGCCGGTATACCGAAAATGTGTCATGAAAGTTTAGAAGTTGAGATTTTGTCGTACAGTAGAATATTATGTTTCTTACTTCTGGTGAAAATTCAAAAAATATTTGGGGATTAGTTTTCTCGTAATAAATGGAAAATGCCAAAGTTTAGGAGGTGCCAATGACAAGGAGTTCATTTAAAATTTTCATTATTTTTCTCAGAATCAATTTGCCAAGGATAATTTTTGCACATGACAATTAGAACTTGGGGATCAGTTCTGTTCACACAGCAACTCAGATTTTTTCCCGGACGACATTCACGTTTCATGAGATTTATTATCCGAAACACTACTCATTAAATTGGTTGCAGTTCGAGTTCTTTGAGAGGGAAATTCGTTGTATACAATGCATAATAAAATTTTATCGTATTTATTCCGATAGCTTAACATAATCAAAAACATCATAGCCACGAAAGAAAAAGGCGCTTCAATCTACTGATAAATCATTACAGGTATCCACATTTTTCACAACAGCGACTTGAAATTCCAAAGCGGGGTTCCAATTCAGTACTGAAATGAAATACTTCTTTGACCGTTGAATCCAGGAAGCATGTCTTTTTGTGGAAAAATATAAAGGCAAATGCGAAAAAAAAACCCATTGATTGAATCCAAGGATCAGCTATGGAAGAAAATTCCGCGTGGATTAACGTTTTATTGCTACTTATTCTCAGCAATTTTCGGAATTTCCTCTCATCAAAGTCTGTGGAATCAAATTTCCGCCTTCGAAATCGATGTTTTCATTCGAAGTTTCGGAAAATCGTAGAGAGAA
>CAJPEX010005035.1:0-18330 GCA_905338405.1 Notodromas monacha | reverse complement strand
GTAAATTACTGATGATTTCAGCAATTTTTCTATATGAATAAAATTAATGCAGATAAGAAGTAACTATAAGAATATAAAATTCACCATGTACTGTATTTAGAAGCACAACACCTAAATTCTAAGCATAATAAAACCCGTGAAAGATCTAACTTTCCCAATTCGAAAGCCAAAAAATGCGTAAGGAAAATAAAGCGGAGAGAACATAACGCTCAAAATAGTTTTTTCGTGGGTTGTTCATACCCGAAACAAAATTCAATTTCGATTGAATGAAAAATCAAAAGCTTAGATGATGCAAGCGTCCGCATTAGACCAATTTTAATTGTGAATCAAAGCCGGAAAAATCGTTACACTGTTCTCCTTTTCGGAACAAAATAAAACTAAACTTCAACAATAGGATTTTTGGGTCATGGTTTAAATTTTCATTGGCCAAACGTACAGTATTTTAAAGAAATACAAGTGAAAATTTTAGATTGTTGCTGACTCATGCGGGCGGCATAAAAATATATTTAACACCAAACAATAGGTTCTGAGAAAAACCGAACGCACGATTATGAGCAGAAATTGACGGTTGTTCGTTTTCGAAACCGGCAAGCAGAACGTTTTTTTTTTTTAAGATCCTGGGATACATTGCATAACCAACAATGGGCTTTGAATAATCGGGAAACCGAAGCGATTTATAACGACCTCGGCCAATTTTAGTGTGTCTACTTGCTTATAAATTTCTCCACGCTCGAAATTCTCAAAATTGACAATAAAAGCGTTGTAGCTAAAGCCTCAGCAATAAAAATTCACCATTTGGCAGCGCAAAAGTTGATAGTGTTGAACGTGTCAATTAACACATGGAAACACGGTTGGGATAAAAGCGCCACAGCGGGAACCCCAAAACTTCCTTCAATTTCAAAACTCCGGCCAATTGGCACGCAAACAGTTCAGAATATTCAGTTTTTCACAAACATTACATATAGGTGAAAAACAATTAAGGAAACTAGACAGTAGGACACACGTTTGTCTTGTGAGCTTCTTCGTAATAAGAATAATCATAATTGAAATGAACATTTACCGGGCGTTCGAAGAATGTACAATCGTATTTATAAAGCTTCTACTTTTTTGAAAAAATAAGTTAAGAACCTAAGAAGCAGCTTTGGTGGAAGATTTTTAAAATTTTAGGAAGGTGGGCTTGAAGAAAGGTTCCTCAGAATTAAAACTTGAAACTATTTAATGTATTTCAGCAGCTGAAAATTTGTCCTAAGTGTTTTTAGGAGAAAAGCCAACTTATATTTTTCATCACATAATTCCAACTGCCATTATATTTCTGAAACTCCATATAGACTTCACTGCTACTTTCGATACACATTATGTTGAAGAAAACTTCCCACAGACTGGCAAAAAACTGCGGACCGGGGCCCACGGCTTGGGAACACTGATAATACAACACAGCAAAAATGACAACATTCCAGAGGAATAAAAAATCATGTTAAATAAGCAGCCGCAGACTTACGATTCGGCGGACGATTCAATTGCCTTCTACAAATTTGCAGACACATGAATTTGAAAAACATCACGACCAAATGTTGAAATTTGAAAGACTCTTTTATTTACGCGTTTATCAGATTCGATTCGCGAGTAACACGCTATTTTCGAAATATTATTTCGTTTGGGTCATATTTTTGAAGTACGTAACTGAATTTGATTAAAATATGAAGTACTGTACGCGGTAAAAATAAATTTATGAAATACTGTACTGTACAGCATGTAGACAAAAAGTCACATTTTTAAAAAATATGCAATCAACTCTAACCAAAAAACCCGTTCGCTCTCCACCTGCACCAGCAACTATAATCAAACAGAAATGTCAAGAGCTCTCAAGAACATCGAATGCTGGATTTATATTTTTCTCCGATTCTGAAANCGCGCAAACAAGAAACCTGGTCGTTGGCAACGCTGGCAACGCGAGAGGCGTCCAATGCATTGGCTGTCGCCTCTGTTTCGTTTCGCGAGACCCGCGCGACGAAGAACAACTACAGTATACTGGGCCCCGGGAATTACATCCGTGGCCCCCGTGCTGTGTTTGGGGAGCAATTATGCCGTCCCACGCAACATGGGCGAGGTGGGGGGAAATGGATAATGGTGCGTGGAGCGGCACTGATGCGAAAATCGTGCCCCCGGGGCGTCGCGGATGTTCAGCCCCGTTCGCTACCAGCGCGTCGGCGAAAACCCGGCATGCCATGTTTACTCAACTATAGGCCGCACTCTTTTTTTTTCAAAACCCCCCAAAGAAAAAGAAAAATTGCACCACTGAAACGCACGCCGGTGTGGCCTTTACTACAGCGAAATCTCGTCAAGATATCAAAGACATTGGGACCAATAAATAGCTTCATTATACCAAAACATTCGTTTTACAGAAACTAGATAAACTATGCGTCAGATGTGCAGAGACCAACAAATAAATTCGTTGCATTAGACTATTCGTTATAACGAGATTAGTTGCAATGATATTTTACTGTACCCTATGTAGACATGTACATTTAGACGTCGCAGGTCGCATGGGTTAAAATAATGCAACCTATAAACCATAGATCGTGCACCGGAAATTTTTTCAACACGGATTTGCGAGGGTTTGCAAAGGATGCCATGGAGTTTAAAATACAGAACTGAGGACACGTGTATCCAAAAATTTAGTTCGTAACAAGTCAACCGTTGGACGATTGACTTAAGAAACGCTCTATTAGTAAGGTTATCGCTCTAGGTCTACTACTTGTTAAGTTCGTTAAGGACGTAACGATGTTTTAATGCACTGGTTGCGTTTTTCTCTGCATTTTTAGAACATTCAAATTCTTTTGGCTCATCCAGAGGTTTTCGACCCGTGCTCCATGTATCCCTGAAGGATGAGTTCTAAGAGGATTTATGGCATGTTTGGGCAGGTGGCGTAGAATTCAAAATGAAATGGAAGAATAATAGATGTGATAATAATAACATACAGTAGGTAACGGGTGCGAGAAGGGAAGTGCACAAAAATTAGCGAGGAACCTACTGTACTGCAGTACAGTATGTTTTTAATGTCTCAACAAACAAAAAACGCTCCTAATTAAGAGACCCCGGCCTCAGAAAATTATTTTCAAAATGGTTCCGCGAGTCAAAAGCGATTGTAAAAATTACATTTACCTTGACATTAACTAATCAAACCAAGGGGTTTATATAGTCGTGTAAATACGAAGGTTGTCCAACTTGAGCGCAGCCTTAGTTATTTCTAGAGCTGCTATATGACTGTAAACATTAATTAGGATATAACCCATGATGTCCTAAGGTTCGAGAATTTTTCAAGAATCAAAAAATAAATTTACTGCGTGATGGAAAGTGATAACCTTCCAGTTACGGCCAAAGTTCTTCACCGATATGTCACAGGGTGCTAAAAAAAATTTCAAGCCAGCTAAATCATTGAAATTTTTGAGCTTTTATCTATCTAGATTTCAGATAATGGTAAAAAACAACAACAAAGTAAGTCCTCTTAACAAATTTTTAGTGCCCTGTGTCATGGGTGGAAGAAATTTGGCAGTAATATCTCTTAAAAGTGAATAGTAGTGCGTCATTTAATGAAAAAAATATTAGGCCTTTTTAGGGTCTTGGAATTTACGAATCTTATGGGACTCGACGTATTATCAAAAACATAAAATAAAAATGTCAATCACTACTCTAGTTGTAAGTGTAACCAAGGTCGCGCTAGAATGAAACAACCCCCGCAGGTATGTTGAGTCCTAAAGTTCAGCTGTGTGTATGTGCTTGTGTTTGTTTGAGTTTTTCTTTTTCTTCGTTTTCCAAACTTATAGCGAACAGTTCTGGAGTCAGGCCGGGTGGTGGCAACTGGCGAGTGAACACCGCACAGCTGTGGTGGTGATGAACGGGGTTCGGTCGCTGATTCCACATTATCGGCGATTCCTCGCATTTGTTTTTTCCTTCTTTTCCTCCCTGGAAAATCTGCTCTGAACCATGTTTTCCAGCACTCGCAAAAATGCATAAACATTAATAAATTGATCAGTCATCGCGTTAAAAAAACAGCCATGGAGAATACTTATTTATTCTCGCAACTGAATAATTTTTAATGGCCTAATATTTTCAAATAATTATTTCTTTGCACGATGCTAACTCGAGGGTAGGAAATTTCGCCCTTCCTTTCGGAGAAAATATCGTACATTCATCAGTTTCATCATTTACCACGATAATCAAGAAATATCAAGGTCTGATGCTGAAAAAATATAAGCCTCGAGTTCTTTCTCAAATTGGCTGGAACGTTTTATGAAAAAAATGTTTACATTCCAACAAATTGAAAATAAAATGCCCGAATCGGTTTTTAAATGTTATTGTATAGAGCAATAAGTACAGTTTTATGTGTTGAAGGCGAAAAATATCATTTGAAAAATCCGCGTCAGGGGCTTCAAATTCTAAAAAGGAAACAATCACTGAGAGAAATTGGCATTTCAATCGGCACATATTCTTTCTCAAGTTTGATGTGGACAATTTTTGTATCTCAGCATCTATCTTATTTTCAGTGTACAGTGCTTTATGCGTGGGACGGTGTCATATAGATTATCGAACAAGGATCGTATTCTTCAATGACTCAGACTCACTTTTGGGGTAACATGGTACTGTACAGCTTTTTAGTGAGAAGAAGAAAGAGATTAGAAAGACCAGTCACATTTACGTAATAACGACAGAATGCGTTTTATGAAAGAGATCGTGGGTTAGCCAGGTGTTCAATCTAAGACACGAGGCTGCAAGACAACGCTCCCGTTATCTTTTGGTATGTTACAAGCTAACCCTTAAGTGCTTACTTAAATACATTCAGGGAAAGTCAACAAAGCAGATGAAAAATATGCAATTTCAAAATTAGGCACGGTTTGCGCGCAAAAGGCTAAAATACGGCAGTAGATTTAAATTTCCAGCAATTGCTGAAAGATCAATTACCAACGAAAAGGCCGAAGCTCTGAATTTTTTTTTCGAACAATATGATATTGCGTTCTAATTCATTTCTACAAGTGCTTTAGGAGAAAAAGTCAGAAAACTTAATCGGATTGGTCGGTATTTAATCTGTACTATTAGCAAAGCCAATTTCCCGTCAGGTGCGATTTCAATTAGAAAACCTTTCACTTCCGTCAACTGAAGTACATTATTAACATTTTCAATCAGCAATTTTTATCAGGCTCGGTTTTTTTTTCAGGTATTTCAATAAATACCGGTGACAGCTGCAACCATTTTCATCCCGGTACTAGATTGAAGCATTCGTATCAACAACAAAAAATGAGCCATCCTTTCACGAAATTATATTTACACCGTGAGTTGAAATACGGGTATCAGCCACGCCTACGTCTTTGTACAGTACTTCAATTAGAATAAAAGCTCAAACGAACATTCAAAAAAAGGATGTCTGTTGGAGTCTCGAAAAAAATTCCAAGCATGAGCGTTCGTTGATATTGCCAATATTTATACTTCGCATCAGGTACCTATTTATTCCGAGGTGAGTATTGAAAATACAATAAGAGGGAAGGATGGAATCCAAAATTCCAATATCACACCAAAACGAGCTAATTTAACACAAAATAATTTACAATTCATTCCATGAACGGAACATCAATTTTTTCCAATGTTTGTAGAATACTGTAAATAAAACATGAAACTCCATTCAATTTACAAATTTTGATTGTGATAAACAATCGCGTAATGTTCAGTTACAGTATTTCAAAAATACGTTTAAAAAATACCTTGAATGGTTTTAGAAGCTCCTTTCAACAACTGATGACTCATAGAAAAAACAAAATTAATCCCATTGTTAGATTCTTCAACGAAATGAGCAGAATCTTGTCATGTTACTATATTTTCAGGGGACTTTGGTTTCCAAGTACGGTATTTATTTTTTTCTGGCAGTGCGTTTGAAATTAAAATAAAATACCGTATCGTACCGATGAAATTCTTGGTTTTCAAATTTCCACAAGAATGACACGAAGGTAATTCGATATAAAGTACACATTCCACATTCAGAACCAATAACATGTGAAAAACCTAGAACCTCCGTGTTCTCTTCGTGTCATCGTGCTAAGGACTTTCTTGTTTAGTTGCCCTAGAGGACGTATTAACTTCAGAACCCCTTCTCCCCTTTATTATAGAAGTTTAAATGACGCGAAAGGCTTCGGAGCACATCCGTGGCGCTCCCATTTTTTTTCCTCCTCTTTTTCCTACCGAGCCGATTAGCGAGGGCTTCTGCATTTATTCAAATCGCTACAAGCTTTCCCGTCTTGAGTTACAAGTTCAAAGCGGGTCCTTGCACCGTGGTTGCTGCCGCGGACGCCCCGGAGCAAAACATAACACTTTTCTCGGTGCCCCGCGGGCGAAATCCTTCTGTCACAAGCGACGGGCCATTTATTTGCGCCAAAAAGATAGCCCGTAAAATACCTCGGCGTAATCTTCATTTTTCACTGCATTACTCTCTGCTCGCAGGACAGACTGGACTGGAACAACAGCGCCGAATGAAAAATGACGCGGATTTATTTACACGTCCGGCGAGTATTGATCACGCAAATCGGACGGCGAGGAAAGCGTCAAAAGCCTCGAGAACTTTTTGTTTCCTCTACGGACAAAAATAAACCCGAAGAACACGCCCAACAGTCACCGGAAACTCGAACGTTAGATCATCCCATACAAGACTGTACAGTACTGTAATACATTTTGGAACTTTTGTCAGAAAAAATAAACCCGATTTTCAAAATTCTTTGTAGCCATTTCGCGGACCAATCGTCGTTAGTTTTTTTCTCTCACTAACAAAACAATTCCTTTAAAAATGTTTCGAAACGGAAAAATCTGGATATATTACAGTATACAGCACAATTGACCATTCTTCACCATATTCCAGAAATCCTGTTACACACGGTGAACCGAATTCATTTTATTTCATTCTTGATGGTATTTTTTCCAAGCATCACGGAAATCTTTCAAATGAAAACATCAACTAGAACAGTTCAATTTGACTTCAATCGTGATCAACGATGCACGAATAAATAATTCCCTCCACTCTCACATTTAAAGTATGAATTGGTAGTTTTTGATGCTTTGTCACGATCACACTTCAGATGCATCTAAAAAATTGGAAGATTAGCTAAGAAGAATTATTTCTGATCAACATAAAATTGAGGTAGAATTTCGACCACACTCCATGCACTGACATTCACAGATGAATGCAAAAAGTCATTGGTAAATTTTGAAAAAACACTGATGTTCAGAAAGTACAAGCAAAGGAAATAAGCAGGATTTCTGACTAGACTTCAATTGAGCGCTGTTAAAAATTTTCGGCTTTACGTCGCGGTTGAAAAAATGATGCACAGGCATAAATGTAACGTAAACGTGACTTCATTTTAAAATAAAAGCATCATGAAGTGCTTTAAAATTTTTCAAATGGGTCCACAAGCAAGGTTAAACGGGTACTGGTGTACTCCTACGTAAGATTCGCCCTGTGTTCATATCTGTTAAAGTCAGGAGGGCCATCTAAAATGAAAGTTATGGAAACATCTATCACTTTTCAGGAATAAATGTAAAACTAGATGGTGCAAAGTAAAGGATAGAATGACTTGAAGTTGAAATATGCATTCGCTAAAAAAACATCGCAGGATCCTCCAGAAAATCAAAGAGAAATAATCAATGTCGGACTTGATGCAAGAAAAGATTTGGAATGTCAAACTTGAAACTCCATTTTTTTGTCTAAGCACAGTAAAACTGACCAGTAGCTATATGATCTCATAACTCATTTCTTTCCATCACGGCTTCCACGCGTTGCATCCGTATTAAATCATTCTGATGACCCCCACTGGTCACTTTGAAACAGATGTTATCCTTCGCAGATTTACTACTGGAAGCCATAAAGAACCCAGTTCAGTTTCACAATCACTCCTCAGATGTCGACACGACGGGTATTTGAACTAACCTCCCACGACGAGGACGACGTTCTCCGTTCCCTTGACGATAGTAACAATAAGTTTCAGAAAGTATCTCCACAATGTCTCAGTAGTTCATCCCGGGGAAAAAGAAAGACTTGAACAAGTCTTCCCGGGCAAAGAGTTTGTTGACGTGACGCTCCTAACGCCGAGAATCACGAACTATTATCGACTCGGGTTACTGTTTCCTCAAAACAGTGTCACTTTTCCGTCAATCGGGGGCACCAAGAAAACTTTGCCCAATCAGAAAGAATACCACTCACGTCACTTCTGAAAAAAGGAAAGGAAGGGATGAACGAAGTACCATGGGGAACGAGACTGTTTTTATCAGGCGGTTAGACGAGTAGGCTGCACTTCTTTCCTCAGAAACTTGACCGAAAAACTCTGGTGATGCCTATACTCGAGATCATGAGAAAGAATGAGATCAAATCAGGAGGAAATGAAACCAGCAAAACTTCTGTCGTGGGAAAAAATATTTCAGAGATCCCTTCTTCGTGTTTGTTCGGTAATTTTAGCACAGTATCCATTTTTTTCAGAGTTCATGGAATGATTATATAGCAGTTGAACCTCAATAACTCCAATCTTCCCAAGTCGAATGCCTCTTTGTCAATTAAAAAAAAATCCCGGTGTGTATTTCCTGAGAAACAATGTATATAAAAATCTCTCTTCTCAGATGCTTTTCCTTGCAATCCTCCGTAATTCAAATTTTCTGAGGCATTTGGGCTTCAGCTACTATTTTCTTGACACAGGAATGGAAAAAGTAGTACAGTATAAAAATAATTCAAGGTGTTCGGAAAGGAAGGGACAGACTAATTGCTGGTCAAATGAACTATTGCCTCTAATTTCAGCATCCCGTCAACTCGTTTAAGAAGCAATTGAAGGCCCGTAGAATTTCATACTTTACAATTTACTGTGATTCTTTTATTTCTCACAACAAAAATGCTAGTTTCCTCAACTCAAAACCTTCCCAAGTCTTTTTTTTTTGCTGGTCCCTTGAAATTTGATTTGGAGAGCTTTCAATTGTACTGCACAATCGTATTTCTTTACATTTCTCAGACCAAAGTCAAATGATTTTCAATGTTTGCATTAGCCGCGTTTTCCTTTTCAATATATCAGAAAATTGAATTTAATTTATTTTGGAATGCACGAATAAAATCAAGGTGCGTTCAATAATCGCTTCTCGTCAATACGACACGGGAGCAGAGGGTTCTGAATCAGTGGCATTCGTGAAGGATATCTGCGGATCCCAGTACAGTAACCTTCGAATCAATTTAATTAAACGCCTAGCTGCACGCAGTCAAATGTGGTGGATATAGACAAGGAAATAACCAATTTCCGACATCAACGCGTTCCACGATCACAGACGTTCCAAACTCATCTCCGTTTGATTCAATTCACGGACACTGCGTCATCAACTTATCACTCATCAGTTCCTCACAACGTCAGCCCAACATGGCAGACCATAATATCCCGCACCAATTTCCGGATCTAATCACCTCTGTTTACGACCGCTTTCCACTCCAGTTTCAACCCGCCCGCGCGGAGCGACTCGCGGAGTGGAACTGTTCCCAGTCTTGCCGGCGACCAAGTTTCAAAGCAGCCTTCTGCCGGCAGGATCTGCTGGGCTGCGCTCGGCGCGCTCTTCGGGGGTGCCATGCGTTGCGGAGAAACGCCAGACCGCGAGATGCATGCGGAGATCCCAATGGCAAAGAAAAACGAACTTTTTCCCATGAGAGTTTTTTTCCTGGTCTAAATAAATTATTCCAAACAGAATAAGTTTGCTAGCCAGATAATGTCACATTTTTCTTGGATAATTCATCCAACACAGTGGGGCCTTGAGCAACAAATCTAAGCTCTTCCAAAGGTTGGTTTGTTGCTCATGGCATGCAGATTGTGTCAGCCAAAATCTCCCATATTAAGCCACAGAATATTGTTTGCCTTATTCCAAAAAATATATAAATTTGAAATTCAGAATATGAGCATGAAAATTCCATGATGTCATATGAGCATGATGTCCAATTCTGTGGCAGATTCCCATGGCCATCAAGGTAAGTGTTGGCTGGGTTCTTTGACTTGTGTGTTGGTTTGTGTTCTTTCATGTTTGGTGGATTGGGCAACCTCTAGTGGTCCCTGACAATTACTGCTAAAGAATGAGACCGACAGTACATACAATGGTCAGAAATATTTATTTTACAATAATTATGGCATCAATTGATCAGTATCATGTCATTCATGTGAGACATTTTAGCTGCAGAAGTTATTACCAGAGTTTCGAATATCTTGGATTCATTGCCCAAACTTTAGATGCTTTCATATTTCAATATCAATGTGAAATTTTTGAGAGGCTCAAGAAAAATGTGTTCAAATTTAGGGTTGGCATGTTCACAACAAAATTCAGCACCCTGGCAACCTGCACACATCAAGCAGGAATATAAAAAATTCTATGTGATCTAAACCAGTGTTCACCAACCTGTGGTCTGCAGACCAGCACCAGTTTTCAGAATTTTTTTCTGGGCTGCGGGAAAATTTCTGCAGCATACAGTATTAGATTAAGAAAAGTAGCAACAAAGTCTGATCTTTATCTGAAACCTTGGAAAAACAAATGGTAGTTGAATTCATCTAAAGACATATGTTCGCTTTTCTCTTAATTACACTTCAGAAGAATATTCACTGAATTACATTATTTTAATTTTCAAGTTTGAGAAACCTTTCTCCAAGCCCACCTTTGGAATTTTTTGAATACATTCAAATATACACCTGCTTAATTGAAAAAAGCAGACACTTTTTAAATGCCTACCATAAAGCTTCCTGCAAAAATGATACAGTCTGCAGGAATTTTTTTAATTTTCCAGTCTACAAAACATTTTAAGGCAATTTGCTGGTCTGTGGGCCCAAAGAGGTTGGGGAACACTGAACTGAATAACGCAATCTAAGATGAGATCCTAGTTCCCCAGATGTGTCTGTGGCACTTGTTTCCAAGCCACTTCTGGACTGTACCATCAAAATTATTGGATTAAGATATAAGAATACTGTATATGAATGATTGTCCCATGCATCCAGAACATTCAAAATCCAAAATGGACGGTCAACAATCCTTTTTTAATCCATCCCTTACAATCATTCCAGGGACAAACAAAAAAACCCAAATTAATTTGCCCCCGGAGCATTTTGGGAAGGTTTTTTGATGAAAATTCTTGCATTCAAAATAGGGGTTCTGGGTAACAGCAAATAACCTCGGTATAGCCAGACCAGCTTTTGACGCGTCAAGACATCACCCTGGTTTCTGGCTCGCCGCCGCTCTCCCAAACACACACATCCCAACACACATGTACCCTATGCATGCCGCATTGCCGCGCAATGTGTGTCCATGCGTGTAGTGAGCTAGTGCTGATGCAACCAGGGAAGAAAAAAAGAGGAACCTGGCTGAGGGGGGTAGCGTTTACAAAGTACAGCACGTGAAAAATTAGGGGGAAGGGAAATACTGTATTAATTTTGAATCGGCCTTCTCTCCCTTTTCATGCCTCATTTCATCTTGGATGTTGGAACTCGCTTCTCTTTTATTTTTTTTATTTTTTCATTTGTTGGAGCTGCTGTGGCTGAAGCTCAGTAAAGCCCAGACCCTGATGGAAGCAACGCCCGTGTAATTCGACTTCGGAAAGATCCGGGCTTCGACCTTGATCCGGGGCGTGCGAACGCGGTTGGAGTTAATTCGTTCCCCAGCGATAGTTTCGTGGAGTGAAGCCTTGATTCCTGTCGACATCTTCAAGTTGGCCGTTGCACAGCGTTTTTGACACCCCAACCGTTAATCATCATCACGATCATCGTATGATCGTGTTGTCTTCGCTTCCGGCATTTACGGTGCAAATATAGGAATGAAAAACGACACATATCAAAATACTGAACTGAACTGTACATTACCTTACTTGTCGTATTGTTCGCAGGAATGAATACGGTTCAGGGATACCATTGATACGTTTTTGTGCGGTTTAATTTTCCTCGTTCAAAAGATAGGAAGCTCTTCGTCATAGAACGAATTTTTGAGCACGGGAATTTTGCATGTTTCATCGTGAAAATGGCGCATGTGTAAATCATTTGTCAATATTTATCAAGTAATTCAATTTTCAAGGTTTCAAGACCTTCGGACCAGTGGAAAAATAATTATTGCTACTACTATGTAACTAAGTACAGTAATACTGCGCAAGAAAATTCTGTGTTGACTTCACTGAAGATTCGGTATTTTTCCAAGAGACCCAACATACACCAACAACGTTGCGAATATTTGAGACGACTTCACACATTTGCGCTGAATTAGATTCCAAAGATTGAGTGAAAAAATTCGTGTTCTTTTAAAATATTAATAAATATCAAGTAGCGTTTAATCGGCTATCTGTTACTTTTAAAAATACCCGAAACAATTCGAGCCAACTCTTATGCATGTGAGAACCTGCTTGCGAAGTTTACAAACAAAATGAAATTCTGATTTTCCTCATGTACAGTACTAATGTAGGTCGCATATTCTTCGAATTTTGAAATAGGTACAGTGCTCTGGTTTCCCGTTTAATGTCCGTTCAAAATTCAGGAAAAGGCCTATAACTCCACGTAGTACAGTACTTGAAGGCATTCTATAGCCCCTTTGATGTGGAATTTTAAAAATCTGTCAATGATAAGAGTGATTATCTTGCAGAACAAGTAGTGTCCAACTCTATGACCTCAGTTTATCTGTAGCTTTATTGTGGGAGTGAACAAAGTTAACAGTCGAAAATGGGCTATAAAAATTATTTTTTGGAGTAGAATAAAACTTGGGTTCATGATAACGAAAAATTGATTTAAAAAAAGTTATGCTGCTTAAGAACTTTGATTTGCCTTTACTGCAACCCCCGCTAGGGTTTGAACAAATTTCAAATGCAGACAACAATGCTGGTCCATCTGGCTAATACTGCTGGCCAATAATATTTCTAACTGTATCCGAGATCTAGAAGAGAGCTGAAAGACTTTCGTCACTCAACTAAAACTGCTGATAATAGATGTCGCATCAACAAATCCAAAAACGGGCTATCCGCATTCGACGGAGTGTATACGTATTCAGTACGATATAAAGTACTGTGCTGTACTTCCAATTTCATGAAGTCTTGAAGAAAAACAGAAAGCTGAGTTTTGTCTCGCATTTAGCAACCTTATTGTTACTTTTAATACGGTAAGCGCTTTATGGAAATGACACTACTTGGACGCAAGTCGTGCAATGTTTTTTTTATTTTCAGCAATATAATTTATTCTTCGAAATTATTATGTCGAGAACATTCAATTTCTGAGCAAAGCTACATTTCCGTAAGAATTCCGACCTTTCTCGGCAAATAATGTGGCCATCTGCCAACCAGTCCATAATGCAATCATTTCAATCAACATTTTGCGCGCTCTTTAAGTGCATTTCCATTTTATCCAATGGCATTCGATTGCCTATTTCACGTACTGTATAGTATTCAAGCGCAAGCGCACGCGTAGGTTCGAAGAAAAGCAGCAAAACAACTCTGATTTTTAGTGAAACAAGATTGGACAAGATTTTATTGGGAAACAAGATTGAATATACTGTACAGTATTACTGCGTGTCCGATCAGCCGCCAGTCGGTCAAACCACGGTCGCGCACCCGCTAGCCAGCAAACGCCGGTCACTCCAACCGCCAGCCAGGGCAGTGCTTGGTCTCTGGAATCCAACTACTACAATGCCACAGTAGACAAGGAACACAAAATTTGGCAACAATAGCAACATTGTGGTGGTTTTGAGAGCCAAAATTTGGTGCCCCTGAATAGTCAGGACTCAGGAGTAATGAAAATAGTGTCCCTGGTGTGAAGGACCATCCAGAATGAATTCGAAGAAATTCACCCCTTCTTACAGGGGGCTTTTCCTTCTTTTTTGGATGTGTAATCCTCTTATTGGAAACCAGGGAGACTTATGGACTTTGGTGGTCACCCTGCAAATTCTCCTTGCTGATCCCTACAAATATTTTCTGATACATACTGTATATCTAAAACGAATGGAAGTAAACTACAACAAGCAACAGTAATGTGCAGAGAATATTCTGTAACCGTGTCATGTACGTATACATTGTCCTCTTTTTTAGAAAAAAAACTGCGAGTGGATTCAAATGAATTACTGAAAAATATTCACTTGAAAATAATTTCTTCGTCCCCTCAGCGCTCGATTAAAACCCAATTGCGAAGGAAGAAAAGGCACGTTTAGTCCTTTTCACACCCTTTCTGGCTCTTATCTTTTTCACACAGCTGATCTCCATTCGGGGGTTCGCTGAATTCGTCGTAAAGGAAATATTCATAATTCTTGGGTAGACAGCCACAGCACAATTCGGTGCAACTGTACTCGCAAACGTAGTTGGGGCAGGGGACGACGGCGCAGACGAGATTGCATATGCAGCACTCTCTACAGCAGCATTCCGGGAAAGGGCAACTCTGTTTCCATTCGATCTTCTTGAAGTTCCCTTCTTTTGTTTCGTTTTCATACTCGGGGGTTCTGTTAGGATGAGTGTCCTCCCGTTCAGTGGCTGCAATGTGTGTTGGGTGAGGAAGAGGTATTCCAAAAACCAAGATCATTGCAATTTTTGAAAATTTCATCATGCTTTCCATTTCTGAAGAAAAAACAAGAGACAATGTGAGAAATTAAGTCAGATATTAATACCTATCACTTTGTCAAATCTCAATTCCAACCAATCAGTGAGATGACCCTGAGAATGCTGGGGACATTATTGGTGCTTGGACAGTGTCCCTATATACGTCAGAATGCCCGCAGGATGGACCTTGTTTTCCAATAGACTTCAAGGTGAAGTAATTTAATTATTTGGTTCTCCTTTTCAAAAAAAAATAGGAACAAATCTCCCAAAAATTAAATAAAATTTGTTTCTCAATTGACCGAGATACAGAATATAATTCAAGATAAAGAAAACCTCACAGATGAACATAATCTTATCGTGGCATCAAAAGGACTCAAAAAGGCAAATAAAAAAGTATACGTCTTGGTATCCTTTGCACAGATGATAGAGAGAACTGAAAAATAAGCACGAATTACCCATTTTTGATTATAAATTCAAGTAAATATTTGATCAAATTCATTTTTAACTCATGTGAATATTAATAGCTCAAACGTCTGTTACAATGAATTTAATTTCAATGAATTGTTCCTTGTTAAAAAGTTGTTTTTGGTAGAGAATTTTGGGTGAAAATTATGAAGACTAAACGCCACAAGATTCACAAACATGAGGAAGAACAGTTATGAAATATTTTAAAAGCACGTATGTTCCAGCCCGTGCTTTTACTGTATTATTCACTCAAGGGTTGATGAAACTCTTAGCCAAGCAAATTTCGTAAAATACGAGGATGCAAAAAAGCTCAGCAGATACGTATGGAAAATATTGAAATTAACTGAAAATCCGAGAGTTGAAACTAAGAAGCATTGATGTGATACAATTTTCTTCAAAGTAAATAAAAAACGCTCAAATAAGCCGTGATCCTGGTCGTTGATTATTGAATTGTGTTGTATTATTCTACCACAAGCTCATCGATGTTGATAACCGTAAAAGACGAAATCTAGGACAGCAGTGATTCGCGTGTTTTTCTTCCTAAACTATTGTATTCCATGATCAACTTGGAGAAGAACCAAAATTTCGAAATTGAGTGAAAGACTGAAACGACGGTCGCTGTAAAACATTTTTAACGATTATGTTTTCCGTACCTCAAGTTAAAAAAAACATTCTTCCAATAAATTTTTTACATTTATGAATCCAGTATTTTGGTGACCACAATCGGAACATTACTTAGCCAGTCGACCAGTGATATTATAACTGAAAGAACATAAACTGCAGTGGACACAACCTCCGCATCAAGATTGCCAAAGGTAAGAAAAGAAAGTCAAGTCATAAGCAGCAAGATGACCTAAGGTGAGGTTTCTAAATTTTTGTCAATTATTTCCGAAAAAGCACTCGAAAATTTGCGTTGAATTGTATTACTCACTGCACAATTAGGAGAAAAATTAATGATTTTGACGCAATTCACTCAAAATATAAATTTTTAATAAATGCGGCTTCTCACCTCTGTACACGTTTTCAGGAATCTTCCCAGGAATTAATCCACCAACAATTTCAAGGAACGGACATCAATTTTACAAAGCTTGAAATCCACGTTTTTTTCTTCCTTCATGGTGAGTATCTTTACCATTTGCACAAAAAAAATTAGGATGTGAGGAGGCCCGAGAGACAAATTTCTCACATTTGACTTGCGAGTTGGTGACTCCGATTTTTGCACATATTCTAGAAAACCTAGGCCTGCTGAAAAGTATTGAGAGTAAGTGACATTTTCAGTGTCTGAATCGTCAACCGTGCAATAAAATTATCTGCTATGTGAGAAACTCGCAAACCACCAAAAAAAGTATATAGATCGCCGTCTGTCTTTATACAGTCCGCTGAGTTTGTACTGATAATTCAAGAATTCATTATGGCGCTCATCATACCTGGAACAGTTTTTGTTTATTTCCCAGGAAATCTTGTAGTCTCCGTTTTCTGTTTATAGTCGACAGAGGAACGCCAAGCAAGTTGAACTGCAGCAAAGGTTAACCACCATAAACAAACCTCACATCCATGTTGAAGATGGGTGTGAAATTTGTGAGTTCACGGTCTCTTCATTTCATTTCATGTCCATGTCAAAGATGGGTGGGAAATTTGTGCGTTCATGGTCTCTTCATTTCTAAATAGAAATAGCTGTACTGTAGAACATGGTGAAACATATTTGTAATGACTCATAGAATATAGATAATTATGTACTGTAGTATAAAAAGAAAACTCAATTTTTTATCTCACATATTCTCTGAAATAAGCCAAATAGAAGTCTGAGGCAATATGATTTAAATTATTCGCCCAAAAATAAGGGTAATATAGCATAGTACTTCGAGATTAGAGCAAAGTGACACATATTGGCAATTAGTGATCACAACTCAAATCACGAGGTATTTAGCTTGTTCCCAAATAATTATCAATTGATTGAGAAATTTAAAAATAATCTTTGAGGATAAATTATATAGGGTTATTTTCCAGAATAAAGACATGATCAAGTGTTGATCTTGCTTTAAAAAACACATCTTGGACATTTTTAAAATTTTGCCTTTCTTCTAACAAATGAGACTGCCTGCTGGCTATCAATTCTTCATATAGAACACATAATCGTGTGTTTACCTCTTTCAGAGGAAAAGCTTGAAAAATTCTCATTTTGTTTCATCGAAATGTACCATTTTATTGTCTGTGTTATTTTAAAGAAATATTCGATTCTTTATTCAACTGAAATTTGAATTTAAATCTCTTCCAATCCTCCTAGCGGTGACAAACTTCAACAGACACGAAAACGATAGCAAGACGAATTATAAATTATTCATGAAATTGATAAAAACTTGGTAGGATGGTTCTGGAATGTGAAGAGCATTTTTGACTGGTCATGTGCAAATTTTACTTGTTTTGATCCCTAAAAATAATTTGAAAGACACCCATCCAAAGCAACAGAAGCACAGCATGGAAAATATTGGTAGAGACACAGAGAACATTTTGGAACAGTGCACTGGATACGTTTTTCTCTTCGTTCCAAATTTCAAAAACTACAGGTACAGCAGCTTGAAATAAACTACTCAGGAATATTCACTGGAAGATAATGTCTTTGTTCTGTGGGAAATATGAGGAAGAAAAACAATGGAGATGATACAGTATTGCAATGGCATTACTTTCAGTGATCAATGACAGCATACGCCAGCATTCCTCAACCTTTTTTTTCCCAGCACAGAGAGCGGCAAATTTCCATAAATTATTTTGATGACCAGCATATTTCTAGAAACATTTTTGTGGACCAACAAAGTTTCATAAAAAACTTGCAGACTCCGAAATAAGTTTTGTTTGAAAGACTTTCTGGCAGGTACTGTATTTGAAAATTTCCTGCTTTTTTCAAAATTTTAAGTCAAGAACCAATGAAGCAGCTATAGTGTAATGTACCTACTTTAATTTAAAAATTAGAAAGTTGGGCTTGAAGAAAGGTCTATCAGAATGAAAAATGAAAATAATTCAATTCAGAAGGTGTGCTTCTCAAGACCTTGTGCTTTAAATTAATTTTTACATATATTTTGTTTTCAATGTCAGGGAATGAATGGGTGTATGCTGTTGTCCGTAAACCGAGGTATAAATGAATGTCCAAGTTCAATAAAAATATATATTCAAATATATTTAATCCACAAATATTCGTACAATCTCACAAACACAAAAATAGAGAGCTTTTTAAGAGAGTCTTGCTAAAACGTTCTGCAAGTCTCTCTGAGAAATAACCG
>CAJPEX010005034.1:0-18335 GCA_905338405.1 Notodromas monacha | reverse complement strand
AGTATGTTATCTTGCTACACCGTTCTTCAACACAAAATTCCTATCTGCAAGCATACGCAGTTCATGAAGTCACTCATTTGTGGCATGGAGGGAGGGAGTGGAAGGAACAGCCCTTTAGGGGGGCAGCATGGAAGTGAATTGCGTTGAGTTTCAAAGTGTACCATAACGTCTGGTCACCGAAGTGAATATTCCTTGGATTGTATGGATTCAATCCGGGCTTGGTTATGCGTAATTCTTGTACTGTATTCATTTGCTGGGTCGAAATGCGGACGACTTGGTTCTTGAGTAAACGCGCACGAGTGGCCTTGAGAACGATTTCGAAGGATTAGGTTTTAAATAAATTGATGACATTGTCGGTATTTCGTGTTATAATTGAATAAAGTTGCTCGCTGGCCTCTGCTTGATGTTAAGTACAGTACTTTTGTATTGTCATTAGCTAGAAATGTTGAACGCTGAGTGAATTTACTGCGCGAGGATCATCTGCTGGAGCCGAGTTGGCAAGTGCCGAGAAGTTTACGGTCACAGCAATTGGCTTTTTCACAGGCAATTCCGCGGTTGTAACCTTCCTCTTTGTGTTCTACACATTTCCTGGAAAATATAAAATTCTGGTCCTGTGTCATTTTTTTTATTCAAGGCATCATAGCGTATTTTCCGTCTATTTTTTTTTATTTGGTTGGGCCGTGCGTTTTGCTTGTTACCAGGGAGACCCCCAACTTCATTCAATATCTTCGTGTGCGCAAATTTGAAACGTTCGGCGCTGTCGAATTTTGTTATTTTGTGAAAATAGTGAAATAAGCAGTTCTGAAAAGTTCCTGCCGTGAAGCGCATTGAGGAAGTAGGGATGTTGGCAAGTGTATGTTTTATTTTATTTTAAGAATTGGTGACGTACAGTGTGTGCGGCGGAGTTTGTTGCAATAATGGAGTTCGGCGAATTTTGCATTACGCGCTGTCTACGTCATCCATGGTCACGGGTGTGTTATTGGAAGATTCGGTACGAACTGCCGGCCAAGACCCCTTCCTGATCCCAACGTCGGCTGGATTCTCTCAGCCGTGATTTGGGCTTCTTGCCCTGCTTTTACGACGTCAACGCTGGCTTGGGTGGCCACCAAACAATTAATGACCTTACCGTATACGAATGGTCAGGTGAGACAGGTCTAGCTTCTTTTCCTCATTGGTTATTTTCATCAGAGAAGTTGGATGAATGAGAACAGTGTGTTTCAGTCATGAGAGGGAGGCAACAGTGGCTCGGAAACCATCGACAAGTTTCACGAGGCATTCACGTGGATTTTCCCTGTGGATGATCATTTTATGGACCCACTTGTGATGTTGCAGGTTTGGGACAACGTGGAGGCATTGAAAGGACGCAAGAACGGATTGTACCATGAGACTGGCGACAGATGGGAAGTGTTACGAGCCACCACCTCGTCTACCAATTAGGAAAGGAAAGATGTCGAAGAAACTGCGTGAAAAACGAGGAGCTATACATGAAGTCCCACTATTGATGTTATTTTTTCTTGATGGTGGTCTTTTTGTTCCGAATGTGTGTTTGGTTCCCTATTCATGAATTCTTTTATGTTACTTCGAGTCTCTGTGAAATAATCGCGAAGCGAGACCTTGCAATTAAATTTGTTTTGCTGAAGTAACGGTAAAAGGCCTCGGCAAGAAGACGTGTGTGAAACCAGTGGAAAGCTTCCTATGATTGACAAGTTGGGCTATTTGTTTATCTCTCTTTTGGTATGTGTGTCAATATTTTTTGGATCCCTGAAATCGATGCGTTTATTGCCGTGATGAAGGCTTCATTCTGTTGTTTTTATTTTGCTACTGATGTCATTTCACGTGTACTCGCTGACTTGATATCCTTAGGTGTGTTCTTGAATTGTTTACGAGATTTGAAGACTTCAGGTGATGGAATCGCGAGACGGACTAATTGGTGCGTGATTCAGTCTCAGCAATCATGGTTGTGTTTAAAAAAAATATTTTTCTGTATTTTCTGTGTGCAGGCGGAATCCTTGCGAGGAGCAGTTGATGGAAAATGGAAGAGGACAAACCATCCGACGCAACACTGCCCCGCGTGGCCTATTTCCAACACGAAGACATCGGCCTGTTCCACTATGGACGGGAGCATCCGATGAAGCCGTTTCGTATTCGGATGGCCGACAGCCTCGTGCGCTCGTACGGACTGCTGGATTTGAAAAATATTACAGTGCACAACACGCCAACAGCGTCACGCGATGACCTGACGCGATTCCACGACGCTGACTATGTACGCTTTCTAGAAACTGCTGAACAAGAAGCAGAAGAAGAGCCAAGTAGTCGTGCTCGGTTTAATATTGATGAAGATTGTCCAGTGTTTCCTGGCATGTACGACTTTTGCTTGCTGTCTGCTGGTGGCTCTATTGCCGGCGCACGTCTGCTCAACCGCGGTGACTGTGACATTGCTATCCATTGGGCCGGAGGGCTGCATCATGCTAAACGGGTGAGAATCTACGAGGTATAGACCAGTGTTCTCCAACGAGTGGTCCGCGGACCGGCGCCAGTCCGTGGGAAATTTTCAGCATAGTACATTTCTTAAAAGTAGCAATGAACTCCGTTATAATTTTCTAAAACTTTGGAAAGACGATGGGAGTTGATATCATTTGATGAAAAATAAAAGCTGGCTTTTCTCCTAAGAACACTTCAAACAAATTTTTACCCACTAAAATAAACTATTTTAATTTTTAATTCCAAGAAACCTTTTTTCAAGCCCGCCTTTCTAAGTTTTTGATGAAATTAAGCTATAGCTGCTTTGGAGGTGCTTAACTTAATTTTTGAAAGAAGCAGAAGATTTTATATACCTGCCGTAAACTCTATCAAGCAAAATGTTTTCAAGTCTGTGAAAATGTTGCCGTAAACTCTATCAAGCAAAATGTTTTCAAGTCTGTGAAAATGTTATGAATCTTTGCCGATCCGCAAAATTTTTTTTAATGGAAATTTGCTGGTCTGCATACCCAAAAAGGTTGGGGAACACCGGTATAGATCACTGTATATTTGCGCCAATATAAGCTTTCATGCAGATTTTTCATGCACAAAATTTAAATTCCATGAATATGCTAATGTGCTTTATTATTTTGAGTATCACGCCACGTCGTCACCTTTTTTTCTCAAAATTTTGAAAAAAGGAGGGTGCACGTGATAGGCAAATAAAAGTTTTTCAAAAGGTTTTAGAGGGTTATCAAGTGTGCATTATAAACAATCATAGTGATACATTTTTGACCAATTTTAACAGAAAAATGTATTTCAATGAAAAATTGAAAATTAATTGAACGCAGGTCTAATTCATGGCTAAATTCAAATTTGGGTGTCCTTATTTTTGAAATATATGTATTTATTCAAGTACTGTACCACGCGCCCCTGAGTAAACCGCACACCCCCATTTTTATGCAAGAAATTTTTCTTAAAACCTATCCCCGTGTGAGATGCGAACCTTAGTTTTTTGTTGCTCTAGAGATTTATGAATTGTGAATTTTTTGTGTGGATCCATTTTCCCCTATTGACATTTTGTGTTTCCTGCGTTTTACTGTCCACAGCTCCCTCAATTATAGGAATATCTTCTGCTTCCTCTACTTCCTGTTACATCTTTGACTGATTCCTGAAATTGCTATCCCTTCAAACATTATTTCCCATGAACAATGAGACTTGGCACCACGGATTTCTTCTTGAATTTTTTTTTCAATGTACCCACATACCATGCGCAGGGTTTTTGAAAAGTTTTCCTCAAAACTTTTATGTCCGGGTGCCACGCGCACCCTTTCTTTCTGCCTTAAATTCTTGGAAAAAGGTGCGCGTGGTACTCAAGTAAATTTGGTAATTTTAGCATTAGCTGCGTTATTGAATAGGGGGTGTGCATCTAACTTGGGGATACAATTTTATCAAAATTTGAGGCTGAAAATCTATTACTCAAGTAAGCACGCTAACCCTCTTGCTTATCTAATGTTACGACTTCCAGGAACCTAAACTTTCTGACAAAGTTCAGGCTTTCCCCAGAACAGGAAAAACTGCGTCACACAATCCCTGCAGGTCCTCTTCAGTCTCGTGCATTTGAAGTGCTAACAGCTAACCATATCTTGGTTATTTTTAGCTTTAATTCCGAAGTAACTGTAGAGAAGAAATGCTCGATCGTATTGTGGGCAGCAAACAGGAAGATTCCTTGGTATAAGTGTATATTTATGCGAATGTGAAGACCCCCACACGTTTTTGAGCTTCTAAAACAGGCAAAAAATACGGTTCTCATATTTGCGTGAATACGATATTGAATTAAATTTTTTTACACACTTGAAACAGGACTCGGCCTCCGGATTCTGCTATGTCAATGACATCGTCCTGGGCATCTTGGAGTTGCTACGCGTTTACAAACGCGTGTTATACGTGGATATCGACGTGCACCATGGAGATGGTGTTGAGGAGGCCTTCTACACGACAGATCGCGTCATGACACTGTCGTTGCACAAGTTCGGGAATTTTTTCCCGTATTCGGGCGACGCCGGGGACGCGGGCGCCGGATCTGGCGTCGGCTATGCGCTCAATGCGCCGCTTCACGACGGCATGGACGACGCCAGTTATGTGGCGCTGGTGGCGCCGCTTTTGCGTCAGGTCATGACCCACTTCGCGCCGGATGCGGTAGTGCTTCAGTGTGGTGCTGACTCGCTCAGCCAGGACTGGTTGGGCACCTTCAACCTTACTCTCAAAGGTCATGGTTTCTGTGTCGACTTCTTCAGACGTCAGGGTGTACCGCTTTTGTTGCTAGGCGGCGGCGGTTACACCATTAGCAATGTGGCGCGATGCTGGACTTGGGAGACTGCCGTTGCACTGTTGGGTGCTGAAGAAGCAAGTGAAATGCTTTTGGAAGATGGTGGAACCGTGCCCAGGACTGACCCTTACGTGGACTATTATCTGCCGGATCTGAGCCTGCGTGTAGACGCCACAAACCGACCAAACCTCAACAGCGCCGAATACCTCGATTATCTCCGGGTTAGATTCGGAGAAGCCCTGCGGAATCTGCCGCACAGACCGTCGGTCCAGTTGGGACAAGATGTTTCCAAGATTGCCGCCGAAGCTCGAGTATCTTCGAATTGCCGTCAAATGAAGACTGGTAGAAAGACGGTTGAGGATGGTTTGCCTGAGTGGCTGACGACACTTTGGGATGTTGACAGCAATGATAAGGACAGAGCCGATCGACAGCGACAGCGTGGGGACAGGCCAACTGTTTTTTCGGTTGTGCCCGACAATGCGTACCTCAATTCACTCACGTCGTACTTTTCGACGCCCCTTTTCGCATCCTCAACTGTGCGTCCCTAGTGAAAATATTTTTGTCTCCGTCGTGGAGTGAGCGCGTGGATCTCATAGCCATAGCCAATGAGGATTACATATTGAGGGATTTTGACTAGGTCTGTGCCTAGTTCGTGAAGTAAATTTGCTCAATCGTGTTTTTTTCTAACCTACTTGCGCGTGTCGTCTGTGATGAGGCAACAAGTGCTGCCGGATTCCGTTTGTCTTTTTAATTTTTCACTCAAAATCGCCTTCAATAGGCCCTTGATGACCAGCAGGTGGACAAGTGTAAATATCATTGAAAAAAACACCGGGTTTTTTATTTAATTTTTGAATGAATACGCCAGAAAATTTAAAGTTTTTGAGATGCAATTGGATTTTCATTTGCAGAATACAGTACACGGAAGGTGAGAAAAAATATGGACAAGTAATTAAGAGCCTTTTTTTCGACCTTGTTCCCGTTGAAGTGGATCTTATTTTTGAAGTTATTTGGTGAGAGAAAAAATGCTTTGAACATACCCCCAGCTATTGAAATGATTGCTGGATACCGGAGGGGGTTGCAAATTCGGAATTATTTATTCTATTCTTCAACCTGCTGTTGCTGTCTTTCGCATGTTTTACGAGGAAGAATGTGAAGGTGTGGGTTGATGCGGCTGAAATGAGGACGTGTTTAGGTTATGTCAGTTTTTGGACCAAAAGAAGATGCTTGTCGGCTAGACGGGTCTACGAGCGTCTTGCATTCCCCGTGCGTAATGCAAGCAGTGGACAAGAGAAGAGCGATCCTACAGTTGAACATGTGAATGTGGGCACAATTGGACATGTGGACCATGGCAAAACGACGCTGACTGCAGCCATCACGAAGGTGAAAATATTTTTGGATAAAATTGGTGTACTGTAAAATCTCCTTGTGAATAATTGGCTCTTCTTTCCCTTTAGGTTCTAGCCAAAAGAGGCAATGCGTCGTACGTGAGTTACGACTCCATTGACCGAGCACCTGAAGAGCGTCGGCGCGGCATCACCATCAATGTGGCACACGTGAGCTACTGGTCATTATTGAGCGGGGGGCGACGTCGACGTTATGCTCACACAGATTGTCCGGGCCATGCAGACTATGTGAAAAACATGATTTCTGGAGCATCGCAAATGGACGCCGCCATCCTCGTCGTGGCCGCTAGTGAGGGCGAGATGCCACAGACGCGGGAGCACGTGTTGCTCGCTAAGCAGGCCGGTGTGTCCAAGGTTTGGCTCTCCTCTTTGTTGTGGGAAGATGATGAAACTAGTAACTTCGATACTGTAACTCGAAACTGCAAATTTCAAATTTTTTGTCAAGTATCTGTCTGAATTACCTGAGAAACAGTGTAATAAAAACTTCCCTAATACCTCCCTAAATCAATTTCTCTGGCGGTTATTTGGCTATTATTTTATTGTCCCAGGAAAGAGGAATGGGATAAAATATAATTTTATGTTTTGGAAGGAATTGAAAGATTGATCGGGAAAATATACCCTTGCCTCCAAGTCTAGCATCCGGACAATTCGTTCAAGAAGCAGTTGAAGGCCCAGAATATCACCAATTAGTATTTCCGGTAATTCTTCTTTTTTCCCCGACAAAAATGTTGGTTTCCCTTACTCGAAACCTCCCCAACTTGATTTTCTTCCCGATCCCTTGAAGTTCGACTGAAAAAGGTTCGACTGTAATACGTGCGATGGATGTATTGCTGGCAGATGGTGGTGTTTCTCAACAAGGCCGACCTGGTGGATGCGGATGTGCTTGAGCTAGTGGAACTGGAGATGCGGGAATTGTTGGACAAGCATGGGCTGGACGCGGAAAAAACGCCGGTTGTGTGTGGGTCTGCGCGATTGGCTGTAGCAGGCGACCCTGGTCCTCTGGGGGAGCCGGCAGTGGATCGTCTCGTGGCTGCCCTGGATGCCTACGTGGAGCCGCCTGTGCGGGACGAAGCGCCGCCATTTGTGATGCCCGTGGACAACGCATTCTCAGTCACGGGCCGCGGGACAGTTGTGACTGGGACACTGGTTCGTGGCATTGTGCGTCGTTTGGACAAAGTTTCACTCGTGGGCTTTGACGAGTGTCGATCCACTGTGGTGACGGATGTGCAGGCCTTTCGTGAGTCTGTGCCGCAAGCCGTGGCCGGAGATCACGTGGGTCTTCTCTTGCGAGGTGTGCCAGTGCGGAGCGTGTTGCGTGGAATGCTCGTGTGTGGCTGTGATGGTGACGAAGGCGTGTTGAGCGTCACAAATCGGTTCACTGCTCAATTGTACCTGCTGTCGGCGAGTGAGGGTGGACGCCAGGCCCCTGTGCGCACAGGTTATACGCAGCAGCTCTTCAGCAGCACGTGGAACCTGCAGGCCCGCCTGGACCTGACGCCCGCAGAGCTGGACATGTTGTTACCTGGGGACCACGCAACAGTGGGTGTGACGTTGCTGCGGAAGATGCCATTACTGGCGAACCAGACGTTTACGATGCGTGAGAATGGCGTCACAGTGGCGACAGGACGGTTGGTGACGCGTCTGGATCCTGTGGTCATAGCAAACGCCAACTTGGCCAAAGCCGCTGGTTGGTAGCCGGAAGAAGCAGACAATGGAAGAAAAAATCAGCTGTAGTTTTTTTTTTGTGTGAAAGAGAGAACAAAAAATTGGAAAGGAAAAGAAAATAATTTGAAACGCTTTTTTATTTATCTTGGATTCATCTCTACTTGCGCTCTGAGGGCTTAATTTAAAGCGAAAAAAATTCTCTTCTTATATTCCTCCAGCTTTTGTTGATTATGATGACGGCTGTGACCAGTGTTGAACGGAGCTTGAGCACAGTGTTGCAATGACGGAGTTTGTTGATGGCTGGAATATTGTGGGCGTACTCGGTGAGGGCGCGTTCGGGGACGTTAAGCTGCTGGAATGCCCGGATCAGGGTTCATTTGTGGCCATGAAGTGCGTGGATATGGGCCGTCACCCAGGTGCTGCAGCGGACGTGCGCAAGGAGATTGCCGTCCATCGCCTCTTGGACCATCGCAATGTTCTTAAATACATTGGCCACCGGACAGTTGGCCCAGTAGATTACATCTTCCTCGAATATGCCCCGAATGGCGAGCTGTTTGACAGGTGCGTGTGAATTTATCCTGTTTCCTTTCAAGTGTGAGTGGGACCCCGACGTACGGCCGATTCGACTGGGGGACATTCGACAGCTTGAAAGCAAATCTGCTCCAACATCTGGACAATGTCTCGAAATACGGAGACTTGACCAACATTTCGACATATGCAAAAATTTCATTTTCTGAAATTTTGATATCTCCTGAACAAATTGAGCTTTTTATCTTCACAAGAAGTAAAAATAAATAAACTCTACTTACAAATTTAATATGTAGTAAAATATGTAGTTTAATATGTAGTATTTCAATATTCAATGCAGGCTAATTTTTTCAGAGTTATTTCTATCAACTGTGCGCAGTGTGAGAAGACTTGTTTGTTTTTGGTCTCCTTTTCATGCCATAAGATCACATTATTTGGTTTTCTTCTACACATTTATTTTCGGATCTTTTAGTTGAGGAAGATTATTTTTTGGTAACTTTTTCCTAATATTTATCAACAGGAGAACCAATTAAATACATACCCATTAACGTCTAAGGGCGAAGGTGATCCGAAATGCGGACGTTCCAACTTGATGACAGGTCCAAGCACGAATTATGTCCGCATCTCGAAGCCCTACTGTACTTTTCTTTTCTAAAGCAAGATTGTTTGCTGAGTGTGTTTGTTTGGTGTGTGTAGGATTGAGCCTGACATTGGGATGGCTGTGCCAATGGCCCGTCGCCTGTTCGGCGAGTTACTCTGCGGACTGGAGTATTTGCATGGACGTGGGATAGCACACAGGGATATCAAGCCCGAGAACCTACTCCTCGGCGTGGGCGACACCCTGAAGATATCCGATTTCGGGCTTGCCACAGTGTTCCGGCATCACGGTCGGGAACGTCTCCTGGATAGGGCATGTGGTACTCTTCCGTATGCAGCACCCGAGGTGTTGTCGGGTGGGCCCTACCGCGGTGATCACGCAGATCTTTGGTCAGCAGGCATTGTGCTCGTGGCAATGCTCACTGGAGAATTGCCATGGGACAAGGCGGATGTGGAGACGAGTCCCGAGTTTGCCGCCTGGACAGGACTGGATACTGGCCGACTGCCGCCACTTCTCTGTCGACTTGAGCCGGACGCGTTGTGTCTCGTCAGGGCCATGCTGTGCGCCAAGCCCGAGGCACGGCTCAAGCTGCAGGCTGTTTTGTCCAGTCGCTGGATGCGTGTTAAGGATTTGAGCGTGTTGAATGTGGCAGTGGGAACGGTGAGAACCAAACATTTTTATGCCAGACATAGGAGAGTTTTGGGATTAGTGGGATTTTCCGCCAAAAAGCCGTTCCAATCCCTCCGGGTGACCTTTCATTTTTTTTTTTTGCTTTTTGGGACAACTATCTCGTGGTTGAAGCATCTTAAAATCGAGAAAATCAATAAGTTTGATGCTTCCTTTAAAGATTGAATTCTTGAAATTTGTTCGATTTACTGAAATTTAGGTCAGTTTTTACTTTTTTTAGTCTAAGTTTTGTTTTTAATTTTTGTCAGATTAATCTAGGTTTCTTCTGATATGCGAATTTTTCTTCGATGAAATTTTGTGCAAAAAATTGTTGGGAAATTAATTTTATGTCACCAAAAAACGGAGGTTGAGAGGCCGAAACATTTAAGGGAACACGGTATGGACGTTCGCAGCGACGGATTATTGGTGGAAATTCCTCAAATAATCAAGAGTTTTGTTTTCATTGTTATATATTTAGAGTTATTGTGTACCGGTAATTAAATTTTTTGGTTTTTATTCTTGCTATGTCTTTTCCTTCCTCCTTTTCTACCCTTGTCCATTCAGGATTGTGACGATCTAGATGGAGATGATATGAAAGACAGGATCAAGCGCCCCCGCCGATTGACGTGCTCACAACCTGTAGCGGACGTGGCCCTTCTGCAGTCGCCAGTGCGCGCCCTGCTGCCATGTTCAACGCAGCCCAATTCGAACTTACTGCTAGACTCCCAGCAGTGCTTGGCCACGCAGCAGTCGAGTGCACCTCTTCACCTCATTTTGCGTCGCATGACCCGGTTCGTGGTGCCCTGTGATGTGGATGAGACGTTGAGTCTTTTGGAGCGAGTGGCGGCGGCCCAGGGCATGATAGCGCATCGGCTGTCAATGACAAATGTGGCAAATGCGAGTAACACAGTTCCAATGCCACCGAGTGCGACTGTTGTGGGTAGGGACCGACGCAATGCCCGCCTTGAGTTGCGCGTCACCGTGCTGGCCCAGGAAAACGAGGCAGATCAAACAGAGCTGCGTGGGAAACAGGATGAAGACGAGGATGTAGAAAAGGAAAATAGGAGCCGCAGTAGCAACACCAAGGCTCGGTGTCTGCTTGATTTCCGGCTTTCTCGTGGAGATGGGCTCGAGTTCAAGCGAACGTTTCTACGCCTCAAGGAAGGATTCGCAAAACTTGCAGCACCGATCCGGTCGGCCGTTGCCTGGCCATCGTGATGAGGCCGTGTACTCTTTGTCATGCAGATTTCAATCATTGTTTTCATCGACTTTTTTGTACATTTTCCATTGACAACGAGACTTGATGACTGTGGTTGATGAAGAAAAGAAAAAAAAAGTAGCTCCTTGCTGGGATCTGTATTTTTTTTCGTGTATTTCAGTCGTAAGTTATGCGGCGGAGAGAAAGATAATGAAGGCAGATTTTGGGGAGGCGTCCTCCCTCAACTGAACTTTTGCGATTTCATGCATTGAATGAACTTACAGGTATGAATGAGTGATGTTGTTTTCGGTTTCAAGTGGGATTTTCAAAGTGGGACGACGTCTCTTGAAATTTTGGGCGCCAGATTGCTTGTGAGCACTTCTGTGTACGAGGTGTTTTTTATTTTTATTCTGGTAAAGAGCACGACAGAACATTTAAAAAATTTCCAACTTATTGGACTTGTGTTTTTGCTCCATTGAATTGGTCGGTCACGCATACGGTAGTTTAGCATTGTGCGAGTGATCCGAGATGCCGAAGAAATTTGCGTCGGAGAATACCAAGGCTGCGGCGGCGCGGGCGAGGAAAGATGCCGCGAGCAACGAGGAGAAGCAGCGCCGATTGAAGGCCGAGCAAGACGAGCTGTGGAAGGACGAAGACAAGTTGGTCGCAAGGAAGCAGCAACGAAAGGAAGAACGTGAGCGCAAGAAGGTAGAAGTGTCGAGTAAGAAAGCTGAGGTGAAGGCGTTGCTCGAGGCAGAGACGGGCACTGCAGCAGGAGGCAAGGATTTGTCTGCCGCAGCCAAAGTCACGCGAGCGCAGATCCAGGTGTGACAGTCAAAACATTTTAATGCAGTCGAACCTCTTTGAGGCGAACTGCAAGGGACAAGCAAAAAATTCCAGTTGGGGAAAGAAGCATTTTTGTTGAGGGAAAGAATGAAGAATTTCAGGAAATTGTAATTGGTGATATTCCGGGCCTTAAATAACTTCTTAAATGAGTTGACAGTATGCTGAATTTTGTGGCAAGGGTTTATTTTTCTACATTAGTCTTTTGCTTCCTTTAAAATCACATAAATTTAAATTTTTACTAAGTTTATCTTTCCTGTGTCGATTAAATAATAGCCATAAGGCCTTTAGGAAATGTGAGTTATGGGGGTTTGAGAGGTTTTTTATGCGTCGTTTCTAAGAAAATTCAGGCAGGGACTTGAAAAATATTTGACAGAGGGAGGTACATTATCTTAACGGGTGGGGTCTTTCTTCATTGCTTGGAAGAGTGGTGCATGGATTTGTATCATTTCTAGGCGGCGCAGGAACGTGAAGCCGCCAGAACAGCCAAGGCAGCAGCTGCAGGAGGAGGCGTTAGTGGCAGGGGTGCAACGACGGCGGCTACAGACGTGACACACCTGGAAGTACCGTTGGAAGAGAACTTGAATCGTTTAACGCTGGAAGAAGCTGGACACACTGCACGCAGTGTAGACGAAGCAATCGTGCTTTTAAACGCCAAGGATGCAGCATCCTTGGAAAGCGCAGATCGGCACCCTGAGCGTCGCGTTCGGGCTGCATATGCCGAATTTGAAGCTTTACGGCTTCCTATCCTGAGGGCTGAGCAGCCCAATCTTCGGCTTTCTCAGCTCAAGCAGTTGTTGCGCAAGGAATGGCTCTGTGCACCGGAAAACCCGATGAACCAGCGGACGTTGGCGTACAATGCAAAACCGACAGCGACGAACTCGTGATCCGTGTCGCATTCGTGCGTTTATGTTTTGCTTTCCGTTCGTTTCATTCATTGCACGGCTTCCCGCTTGTACATTTACTTACTCACTCACTCGCATTTTAGCTTCATCATTGTTAAGAAAGTGATAAAATTGGCAATTCATCCGTACAGTCCGGCTTATTTCTTGCGTATGGGCAGGTATAACATGACATCACGTTATGGTTTCGACGTCTATACCTCTATAAGAGGACGGTACTCCACGTTTTATTGCCACTTGGCGAAATTGTCCTAATGGAGGTAAAAATTGTATAAATCGTGAGATCTACAAAAATAAAACGTTCCCTCGTTCGTACGTTGTACAGACGACAACTGAGAGTACGTGTTGCAAAGGAAATAAGATTCGTAGGTATGCTGGTCATACCTCATTTTTTGGAAGGCGATGAAGCTCATGGGAATGTTCGTGAGCTTCTGTTATGAATTTTCTTGCAAGGCTGTATTACTGTAGTGAGGCATTACGATGACTTACAAGAGCGACATCTGGTTATATTACGCTTCACCAGTCACTCTTCCCAACTGCTTAGTCACACCTATCTCTAGATCAGCAGCACGATGGAGAGGAGCGACTGAGAGCAGCACAAGGAAGTCATTCTGTTCTTGGACCTCGACTTGTACAGTCCTTCTGACCTTTTAACCCTGACTCAGTGTTGTGTTGTGACGTCGTTGAAATAAACTTGTACTTCAAGCCGTGATTGAAGATTTATTCCCCGAAACTCTTACTGGGGGCTCGTCCGTTAAACTTGGACCTGTGATTGATCGCAAGCTGTACCCAACGTTCACCAAAATGAAATGCAACACCAACAATTCTAAAGCCGCGGCGGAAGCCGCGATGGGAGATGCCAAAGAATTCTGAATCCAAGACGGGCAAAACTGGCGCTGCGTCCAAACGACCAGGCAGCGAAGCCTCCGATGCATCCAGCATCTGGGAAAGTCTTCCAATCGCCACGCTACAGCTCCTCGTTGATACCTATCGCCTGGGCAGACCTACCCGCAACTCCAAAGCAGAATACGCAGCGCAGCTGGACAGGTTCCAAATCCCTGTCACAGCCTTACAAGCCCTGCCACGTCCCCCTGGCATAGCTCCTTCTCGTGAGCTGGCAACAATCGTCGAAGACCCACAGCAGATCCCCATCCTCCCGCCGAAGTGGTTTGCCAACCTGCACAGCCAGGACCTGCCAAAGCAGAACAAGAATGAGGCCTTTGAAGACTACGTCATCCGTCTTCGCAACCTCCCGGCAGTTGACAACATCACCGAGGTACACCTGATCCATTGCTTGCTGCAGAACACCTTGCCGCACATCCAGAGCATGGGGAACTGGCACCACAAGAGGGGAACCACTGACTTCAACCAACTCGTCAAAGTGATCACCCGAAGACATCCCACGCCTCATCTGGACCGCCTCGAAACCTTCCGCTGCATGAAACCGGAGTCCGACGAGTCCTACTTCAGTTTCGCCAAACGCATGCGGGACCAGTACAAAGCATTCCTCTGCTTCCCTCCGAACCTGCTCGAAATGGGAGAGCCGTTCCTGCAGCAAATCTTCATGGAGCAGCTGTTCTTCATCTCAGACGGCGGCCTGAAGGACAAACTGCAAAAGAAGTGGCTCCAGCAACCTACAATGACCTGGGATGACATGATCGAGATTGCCGAATTGTATCAACTCAACCACCGCGTCCGAAACTCATCATTGTCAGGTACCGTGAAAAACAACTTCAGACACCAATCATCACTACCACCTTGCCAATGGTGCCAGCATCACGGTCGTTACATGCGGCACGGCAGCCACGAGTGCCAATTACGCCCCAGTTCGAATACTACATCGCGAAATGAAAACCCATCTTTGAGTTCCGCGGCTCCCCAGACAAATACAAATACTACGCGTTTAAATAATGACTCGGGTGCTTCTCTTTGTTTTCATTGCCAGAAACCTGGCCATTTTTTAAAAGATTGTCCGCAGATCCAGGGAAACGCCAAAACTGCACAGTGAATGTGGCGCACTGTGCTTCCTTGGAACTCTCAGCCGCACCTCCTCCTATCGTGCTCCAGCTTAGCATTTCAGGTCAGAATTTCTCCGCGCTCCTGGACATCGGAGCATCACATTCATTTATCTCAGCAGATCTTGTGAGTTTACTTAAATTACAGACTGATTCCTCCGAAATTGCGGTACAGACCGCTCTTGGCGATAATGCCCTTCAAACAAATCATTTGGTACAGCTAGATTTCATGTTTCATGGGACGAAGATGCGCGCTCCGTTTATCGTATTGCCTAAACTCTCCAAATTCCCCCTAATCTTGGGAAAAACGACGCTTGCGCTCTTACCTCTCGCGGTTAACCTGGACGGTCAACAAATTTTTACCGGGTTTCAGGAAATTACGGCGGTTCCCGCACGACCGACCATGCCCACAGGGCACGGCATAAATTTTGTCGACGGCTCCGCGGACAAAAGGGGTCAAATCGAATGTATTCTAACGCAGTACGAATCCGTAGTGTATCAATGGTCCGGTCGCAGGGGCCTGTTCGTGGATCATGTGGCGCGGTTACCGACGATAGAGGCTGCCCCCCCCCCGCAACGCAGCAGTACCGCCATTCTTCCGATCGGCATATGTCTTTTGCGGAGTTAATAGATCTATATCTAGAAGATGGTATCTTAGAATGAGCGGAATTGCCCTATAATTCTCCAGCCTTTTTAACCGCAAAAAAATGTCTTGACCAAACAGCCCCAGTTCAGAAACGCTGGCGGCTAGTGGAGGATTATACGGCGGTGAACGAAATACTAATTGCAGATCATTATCCAATGCCAGTAATTCAGGAATTGTTAGACGCGCTCGGCAGAAACAACCAGTACTTTTGTACGATAGACCTTCATTCCGCATTTCATCACGTCCCGTTAGCACACAAGGACAGACCTAAAACGGCGTTTACCACCCCGCGGGGACAGGTCCAGTACAAAGTTCTACCCTTTGGTTTAAAAACGGGACCCGCGATTTTTCAAAGAACGATCAATACGATCCTGCTGAAGCATTTGAACCGGCGCTGTTTAGCATATATGGACAATATCATTGTCTTTGGCGAGAACTTCAGTACGCTCTGCGAAAACCTTGCGGAAATCCTCAAAACCTTGCATAAAGCGGGAGCAGCTATTGACATCCAAAATTCAAAATTTTTAGCTAAGAAACTTGTTTTTTTGGGGCACAAATTTGATCAAACCGGAACGCGACCAGCAGAAAAGAATGTCACCGCAGTACGCAACTTCCCGCGCCCAGAAACTACGCGACAAATGTTACGCTTTTTAGGCATGGCAACTTATTTGCGCGCGCACTTGCCAACCAATTTTGCTGATGTGGAAAAATTACTCCGTGGGACGATTCCAAAAAAACCAGCAGTGAAACTCGACTGGAAACCGGATTCTCTCCAGGCATTCAATCATCTCAAAGAAGTTCTTGCGGATACAGCAAAACTCGAAAGAGTGGATCCAAAACTGCCAATCGCGGTACATTGTGACGCATCATCTACGAGTCTAGGGGCGGTATTGGTTCAAACCGACAAAACCGGATCAGAGCAAGTAGTGCAATACGCAAGCAGGGTATTAACCGGAGTGGAAACCTGCTATACGAATACTGAAAGGGAGTTACTCGCGGTGGTATGGAGTGTGACAAAGAAATTTCGTCATCATCTGGAGCATCGCAAGTTTACGGTTAATACAGATCATAAAGCACTCCTTGGGGAGCAGAAAACAGAATGGTTGATTAGTATGCGCATGAAGTTAGCTAGTTTTGATATGCAATTAGTTTGTAGACCGGGCAGCATGCTTCAGGGTCCCGACGCGCTTAGTCAAATTTTGCTGAACGCAGCAGACGCGCGTATGATCCCGCCCATTGAGGACAGACCGGACATTATCGCAGCGTACCACGAGGAGTTGGGACACGCGGGGTGGAAAAAAGTGTACCAGACCCTACGCAAACGTTTTTTTTTGCCCAAACTCAGGCAAGACGTATGGTGGCAAATCCAATCTTGCTCCTTATGTTTTCAGTACAATATTCGGACCCAAAAAGTGGGCACCAAGTTGAGCTATATTAATTCAACAAGACCGCGAGAAAGGCTCACACTCAATTTTTACGGCCCGCTGCCCTATACCCCGGAAGGATTTTGGTACGCAATAGTCGCAGTCAACCATTTCAGCAAATTTATGTTCCTGCGCCCAGTGTTAAAAGCCTACGTTACAACGGTAATACCCTTAATTTCAGAAATTTTTCAGCAAACCGGGGAATTTGAAACAGTCCATACGGATTGTGACTCAGTATTTAGAAGTAATACGTTTCGACTCTTTTTACGAGGGCTCGGCATCAATCAACATGTCGCGCAAGCCACTCACCCGGAAGGGAACGGATGCTGCAAACAAGCAATCCGATCTTTGATGCAACTGCAGTCAAAGGCTACCAAGGGAAAAGAAGATCAATGGGAACGTCACTTACAAGAGTCAGTCAGGGCCTACAACATCACGCCTCACGCGACAACTAATCAAACCCCTACCGAAGTAATGTTTGGATTACCCCCCCGCCTAAATGCCAACGATCAGTTCCAGGTACCGGACTTAACTCCAGAAAAGCAACCACAGTGGCCAACCGCAGAAAGCATGAAAGCCAGGGAAGAAGTCACCAACCAGGCAAACAAGCAGAGAAATCGACACTTCCGGCCAGGGGAAATGGTGGCAATTTGCCCACGTCTCCCAACAGTGAATACTCACGCTGCAAATCGGCAGTTTCGTGTTCAGAAGTTGGGTCCTTATATGGTACTTTCTTATCAAGGCAACGGCAAGTATCGCGTCGGTGCGGGTCCAGATATTATTAGAGCCAATGCGTGGGAAATGATTCCATATCGCGGACTCCCGCGAGAACCAGCGACTTCTTATCGTACCCTGAGCCAAATAACGGAACTGGAGCAAACCCCAAAAATAGCTCCGCTGGACCATATTTACGCGAAAGACCTGGGTCTGCGCCCGCCTGATATAGTAATCAATATGAACAGTGACCATCCTTATCACCAGCCTGCAGCGTGGTGCCCAAATCAGCAATCGGTTGAAACGGAACATCGTTATTTTCGAAGAAAAAGAACGGGTCAACGACACGCGAGTCGAAAACAAAAATTATCTCGAAAAACCCCTTTTTTTCTTCGGGGGGGGGGAGAGTAAGGCATTACGATGACTTACAAGAGCGACATCTGGTTATATTACGCTTCACCAGTCACTCTTCCCAACTGCTTAGTCACACCTATCTCTAGATCAGCAGCACAATGGAGAGGAGCGACTGAGAGCAGCACAAGGAAGTCATTCTGTTCTTGGACCTCGACTTGTACAGTCCTTCTGACCTTTTTACCCTGACTCAGTGTTGTGTTGTGACGTCGTTGAAATAAACTTGTACTTCAAGCCGTGATCAAAGATTTATTCCCCGAAACTCTTACTCTGTGTTATTCAAACATTAAAAAAGAAAACTCATAATTACCCAGTGCTCCAACATGAAATGTCCCCAATTTGAAAATACTGATCAAAAATGAGGAAATATTTCAAAATTTTATTCCACGGATGAAGATAGTATCAGTGAAGGATTTGTAAAAGATATGCATTTTAAGAAATTCTTGCAATTGTGAACGTAAAATACTGTAAACAGAACATCAGAAAAACGCAAAATCTGTGTAAGACCACTACGATTCAATTGTCTTTGTCTGTAA
>CAJPEX010005033.1:3373-18339 GCA_905338405.1 Notodromas monacha | reverse complement strand
CCATGATTGCTTTTGCCAGTGCAGCAGTGAGATCTGAGATTAGCAGTGCAAAATCAAGCTCGAAAAAGGCTCATCTTCACTGCATGAAATTTATGAAAACCAGTTTTCAAGAGTCGTCAACATGTTCGGCCGAACATTCGGGCTTGGATTTATGAACGTTTGCCTCACAAAATCGGTGCACGAAATGCTAAAAGACGGCCTCAGTAAAGCACGTGACGCCTTTGAGATTTTATGAATCTTCTTGTTGGCTAGTTTTTACGTTTCTAGCTAGGTGTCGCTATAGAGCAAAATAAACGCAGTAATGTCGACTGGCTAATCCCCGCCGTCATAAATTTGAGTCTCGACGTAAAGTGTACATTCCCAAATTAAAAATCAAAAGGGGGGCCTTATATTCGTCCACTGAAATGCATTTATCCTCTAAATGAAGAAAACAAGAAGTCTGATTGACGGAAATCGGAGAAATTAAAAAAATCCATTGAAATGACAGATGTATGTGTCAAAGCATGGAAAACTGTTTGATTTATTGAAACTATACAATAACTAAATGAAATACGAAATACTCAAGGTTTCATTCGAATATGTATCAAACACCATCAGATCTTGTTCCATTCCCACCACAATGCATGGGAACTGCCATTTAACGACACCTAGCTAGCAAAATAAAAGCTATTGAATGAGGGGTTTCTTCATAATATAGCTCGGAGGTGTCACGCGAATTTCTGACGACGATTTTCCTCATTTCGCTCGCTAATTTTGTGAGGCAAACATTCATACATCCATAACCCGAACGTTTTGACGACTCTGCAAAACGGGTTTGCATCAATGCAATACAGTGGAAACGAGACTTTTTTGAATTTGAATTTGCACTGCTATTCTCAGATGTCACTGCTTCACTGGTGAAAATCATTATTTCATTACGCATTCATGAGTCATCGTCTGATTTTGACCACTTCTGGAACACAGAGTCAAACCAAGAGAAGGATCCTTTAAATACTGTACTCGAGTTTTCAGCGAACTTATCATATCCGTCTAAAATTTATTCAATATTTCGATGGTAATCTTGCATTGAAAATTATACATGTATCTCTTCGAAAACTTTACCATCAGTTATTAGCTCATGGACCCGAGCTAGCGGATGTCCTTATGGAGTTGCCGTTGTCTTCACCAGAGAAAATTCCGTTGGGTGTTCCTTCTTCCGTGGATGGATGCTTCACAAGGTTCGAGGAAGGGATATTTTTGTGGTGAAAAACTATACCAAATCAGCCGAGTAATTGTTGATCAGCTGATCACCTCGTCAAAGTGGATAAACCTTTTGTAGCAATGATTTTCCATGTCCGTTTCCAGATCTGGATGTTCTATAGAAGTGTCACCACTGTTAACTTCCAGGTACAAAGTATGCTGAACATGAGAGCTGCTTGGAAATACTGTATGCGTGGACCAGAGACACAGTATAGACACTGTATGTGTGGATGAGAGGGTTTACAAACATATGGTTTTAAAATACAGGTCCTGTGTCGCTCCGCAACGGTCATGTGTCGTTTACATTTAATCCAAAGCATCCCCGTAAAGCAATCTAGAAATTAATGAAATTTTATTTTCTAATGTAAAAGGTTCAAAATAATGCATGGCGCTCAAAATTATGTTCAGTAATGCAATTATTTTTGGCAGATCGCATTTGTTGGGGAGAGCATGAATACTTGATGCACTTGACCATGGCAGGAATGTTTTAATCCCTACTCATGAAAAAAAAAAATTTTGATGCTTCCATCCTAATTTTTATTGTTTGTTTTACTTGAGCAAAGTCTTATTCATCATTGAAAATTGTGTCCGGCTTTCAAATTTTTACTTTGTTTCAGACGTTGCATAGCTTCGGAATTAACCTTCCTTCGTATGCTGGAATTTGGTCATGTTATTGATGCAGGTGAAGTACTGTACGGTATCCGCATTAAATAACTCATGAGAATTAGCAAACAAAAATCACAATTTTCATTCAAATCCCGCTTTCGGACCACCAAATCAAATCATAGACAAATACATCCGCGAACATTTTCAACATACAACAACCGCCTCTTGGAGATCAATTACATATCCAACACTCATCAATTATATTCTTCTCTTGGCAGAAGTGTCACAATGAATGATTTCATTTTACGAGCAAATCAACACTTTTCAGTTACAAATTTCTTCCGTTCTCCACATCAAAACATTGGACAAAAAAAAACACATTTCTTTGCAGGCTCTCAAACTTCCTTCAAAATCTCAAGTTCTGTCTTACTTAACAAGGCACATATTTTTGTCTTGCCCACATGTCTTCAAGCCGCTCTGCCGTCAAGTCATGACAAAATTGCAGGGATTCCAACAATTTCCTATGACCAACAGTTGATTTCATCTAATTCCCGCTCACAACTTCCCACCCCCCCCCCCCTTTGAACTTTCTTTGAGGGTTCTTGGAGGGTATAGCTCAATTCCCGTCATCCCATATTCTCTTCAAAATCTCAATGAAGAGCAGGGTGGTTTGCACTACAGCCCAACAAATTATATGAGGAATCTGTTCAATCCCCTGATTTATTCAGCCACACATTTCATATTCACTTGCTGATGAAACAAATTTGTGCACAAATAGGCACAAGAAAAATCATCATAGACACATTGATTGATTCATAGACACATCAACAAGATACCTTGGAGAAGGAAAACCTAGAACAGCTCATAGATGAGAATTTAGACTCATCTGAATGTCCTTCAAAATACATCAAAATATTCAGGAAAATTCTGCTTAAATATCAATAAATTTTGCAATATTTTCCAGCTGTTTTAGTTTACCTTGTATCCAAATTTTAAGGGTGACTTGTATAAGACTTTGGCAGAGCCCCTTGGTAAGATTACACAATAAAAAGCATTTGATTTGGGATCATGAACATTTTCCAAGATTAATTTTTTCTTGATCAGATTTACCAAAAAGTAACATCCCAAGAATGTCATTGAGTAAAACTAAAATATTGAAATGTGAGGGGAATATTTTACTTAGTTCCTGTGGGTACTTGAGGGAATTAAAACACAATAAAATGGGGTACAGAACAGTACAGTATGTTGAAGTTGTGAAACACTTTTTGGGGACTTGTTCTCAATTTTTTATTCAACCCAAGAACTAATTGAACATGCTCACATCAAAGTTTATTGGCAGCAATTATTTGAAGTATGGATGCTTGAACTTCTGGACAAGGTCAAAGTGCCAATAAGTCCTTTACTCTGGTCCCCACCAACTTTGACCTCGACAAACATTTATGCATGCGATATTTAGCCGTCTTTTAATGACAGAATTAATCCTTGATTCTCCTTGCCTGGTGTTTTTCTCAGTTTGTGAGACCATGAAAAAAAAAAGACACATAGAGGATTAGTTTTCAGGAGTAATGTGATTTTCTTGGAAGGATTTCAGGGCTGGGGAAATGGGGAGTAATATAGAAGAGGCCAGCTACAACTGGAATATTAATTTCACACTCCAAAAATACCTCATCTCTAAGCAAAAGAAAATCATAACTTTTTCCACTAAATGTGCAAAATCGCCACGTCTCATCCCCATTTAACACAGTATTGAAGTTGTCCATCGAGGATTTGATGCTACTTTTTGGGATCCCCTTTGGTGGGCATGGCTTTCTCTCATCTATTAAATGCTCTTTATACAATCTCTGAAAAAGGGACAGAGAATTTGTCAACGGGAGATTCCTGTTCCAGATTTTTTCAGTCGCATTTTTTCGGACATGATTGTTTTTGGATGATTAATTTTGCATTAATATAGTAATGGCCCCCACGCAGGTCTCATGGTGCAGGCATATTGAACCGCGCAAAATGCCTACTCTCAACATTGACTGTTTTTGTACTTTCTTACACACAACCAATACCATTTGGCTGACAGAATACCCAAGTGCACTTTTGTCAGCAATTTTCTGATACATACCCCAAGGGACCATCCCAGCCTCAGTCTCCACATAGTTCCTGAACCAAATGGTTGCTGGTCAGTATTACGTGCCTTTTATGTCTGTGAACCAAACAAGTTTGTAACAAGTTGCTACAGGGTTGTGAATGTCATAAATTGGCATACCTTGGTTACTCAAGTGTGTGATTAATCCAGCTGCAGTTGATCTCTACTGTGTGTCCTGAATAGTGTGTGAAGAGTGATCTCTTACCATATGGTTGTGGTTGCACTTATGTTTCAAATTCTGATGAACAAATGGGAGTTTTTTTTAGTTCCATATTTGCCAAGTTCAATTCATGCGTAATTCTGAAGGCATTCAGGTATCATCAATTCATTTAGCAAGGGTGAATTGGAACGTTCTCAGATGAGGGAATCAAGTATTCTGTTGGAGATATGAGGTCTCTTGACAACAGTCCTCAATCTTGATATGGTTTTTGGCTGGAAATATCTGAACTAAGGAAAAAATTGTGAATTGAAGCCTAGCTCCCACAAACAATAAGGGTCACTTGATGTTTCCTAGGTAAGGACCCCTGATCTCTGGCGGATGGCAAGTCAACCTCCCTGGTGAAAACAGGAGGTAGTGGCACTCCAGGAACAGACAGATATGTCTCAGGTGGTCTCTATCCAAGAGAAATTAGGCCATTCCACACAATAGCTGAAAAGCTGGCAAAGACACTCAGAGCATTGGAAGAGGAACAGCTGGGAGAAGAAGTTGAAAAACATGCAACAACTCTTGAGGAATGGCTGAGAAAAGGAATGGAAGGTGAGGAATACTCCAGGAACACAGCTGGGGAACCAAGCGACACAGATGAGGATGAAGCCAGCTGGTTCAAAGCAAAAGAAGAGGCATGCACAGTGCTAAAAAAGTTAGAAGCTCATGTCCAAAAAAACCACACTGTACCAGATGTTGAGCATGTATGCCAGCTAACGTAATATACTCTGAGTAATTCCTAGTAGTAGGAAATATTCCCCCTCCTTAACATTGCAGTCCTGGCACTGCAGCATCCTCAGGGATATATTTTCTTGTCATAATTCTGGAAGTTCCAACAGATGGCCAAGTCTCCAAAGAGTTTTCCATACCTTGGCAACAAAAACTAACGTTAATCAAATGGTACAAACTTGCTACAATTGTGGATGCCAGGGTCACTTTGCAAGTGAATGTAGATTATGTGGAAAAATTTGGACTGGAGTCAGTGTGAGTGGCTATCAAGGGGAACAGAGAGCATTGGCTCCCCTGCAAGGGAGAAGACTGATGCTCTCTCTCCCAGTGGACAATGGACTTCTGCGCATGACAAGGGGATCCTGAGACAGGAGATCCCCAACTAAGGAAAAAATTGTGAATGGAAGCCTAGCTCCCACAAACAATAAGGGTCACTTGATACCTTGGTAAGGACCCCTGATCTCTGGCTGATGGCAAGTCAACCTCCCTGGTAAAAAAAGGGGTTAGTGGCACTTTAGAAACAGACAGATATGTCTCAGGTGGTCTCTATGCAAGAGGAACTAGGCCATTCCACACAATAGCTGAAAAGCTGGCAAAGACACTCAGAGCATTGGAAGAGGAACAGCTGGGAGAAGAAGTTGAAAAACATGCAACAACTCTTGAGGAATGGCTGAGAAAAGGGATGGAAGGTGAGGAATACTCCAGGAACACAGCTGGGGAACTAAGCGACACAGATGAGGATAAAGCCAGCTGGTTCAAAGCAAAAGAAGAGGCATGCACAGTGCTAAAGAAGCTAGAGGCACATGTCCACCAAAACCCCACTGTACCAGATGTTGAACATGTATGGACACACAGAGGGTTAGTTTTCAGGAGTAATGTGATTTTCTTTGAAGGATTTCAGGGCTGGGGAAATGGGGAGGAATATAGAAGAGGCCAGGGACGTTAGTTACACATGCTCCGGATGCATGTGATGAAGAAGACTGAAGCAAGTCTAATGGAGGTGTTGAGGGTCCTTAGACACCTGACAAAGAAACTGGTTTTTGGTGAAAATAAGTAACACAGCAATCAGCCATTTGCGGCCTGAGGTTGATCCTGAACTTATGATGATGTATTCTGAAATAATAATAATGATGAACACAGAGTATAATATTTTTGATGTGTATGCAGTCACAAGTCTGGAGCTTGAATGATGATTGTGTGGAGTCCTGAGGCTCAGGTCCATTCCTGTGGAATTGTTTCTGAAGGTTGGGTTCTTGGAGGGTGATTCAGGCTTCTTGATTATCATCCTTTTGAAAGGGTGATTCAGTGTGTTTCATAAGAATCCTTTTGATGAGGATTCTTTTAATGTGTTATGAAATTTCTGAAGGTTGGGTTCTTGGAGGGTGATTCAGGCTTCTTGATTATCATCCTTTTGAAAGGGTGATTCAGTGTGTTTCATAAGAATCCTTCTGATGAGGATTCGTTTAATGTGTTATGAAATAATTGCGGAATATTTCCTGAAGGCTTCATACCTTCAGGGAATATTCTGAATTATATAAGTTTGTGTTCTTGTCCTTTCCAGTTGCCTCTAAGCAATGCGGCACAACCGTGAGTGACATCTAGTTGTCTCTCAGTGCAATCTCATTTTCATTGGGCAACATCCAGTCAACCCACAACAGAACCCCCCTTGGTCGCTACAGTTCTTCCACAAGGTGGCTGAACTGTTGCTACAAACTGACTGGTTGACGTCGGGGGGAGCATGATGGCGGCACGCAAGCGCAATTAGACCAGCAAAATCCAGATTGATCTGGATTTATGTTGAAATTTCCAGAAAGTTCCTTTTACGCCATTGATTGGCATGACTCAATTCTAAAGTGAGTCAAATTTGTTTGAATGCAGTGAAGCTCAAGAGTGCTTGATACTGCATTGAGTGAGGACATCTGGCTCCTTGTATTTCAAAAGAAGGAGACAGATTGTTGTAGCTTTGAAGCGGTTGACAGATCGTCGTTTGTTGAAAATCTCTTGCTTTTTTGTCTGAAGTGTTTTTTGATAAGAAAGTCTGAAGTGTTGAAGATTGTGTTTGAAGTTTGAGGAGTTTGGACGCACTTTGAGTGTGTCCAATGCAAAAACTGCAAAACCATGTTTTCAAAAAGACAGTTGCAGAGTTTTTGAGAAGAGGTCAATGACCTGTAGATTTGTCAAGCAAAAAACCGTGATTTGAATGGTTGTACAAAGAATCTGGAGAGTGGCCAGCTCTCCTGTTTAGTAAGGATCAAGATGAGACAGTAAAAGATGAGTCTGTGCCAATGATTGTGGTATTTGGACCACATAGGAAGTGAATCTTTGCCAATGATGGTGGTATTTGAACCACATACAAAGTGAATCTGCGCCAATGATGGTGGTAATGGAACCACGTAGTGATGGATTCAGCGCCAGGCTGTATGCGACATGGCTAATGAAGATCAGGGAGAGATCAAGCTCCCTGCAACAAATAGACTGATCAGGTCTGGTAAGTTGAGTTCAGATGAAGTGTGAATCTGCGCCAGGCTGTATGTGACACGGCTAATGAAGATCAGGGAGAGATCAAGCTCCTGATCACAAAGAGACGGATCAGGTCTCGTAGGTTGAGGTTGTGTGAACTGTAAATCTGCACCAAAGTGAATTCCGAGATTGCTGAGTGAGTGTTCGAGTCACGAGTGGTCTGCTCTTGTTGGTTGAATGTTGATGCATCATGCATTTGTTTGACCATGTACATTTTGTGGTTGCAGGATTTGACATTTTGGATGTCATCTGAAAGTTTGAGAGTGAAACAGAAAATGAGTGAAACAGATTCACTAGACAAAGGTTATTAGACACTTCTCTTGTATTTTATTGTCCATAGTTGATTGAATACACTAAGTGATGCTCCATTTTTGTATCTTTGCAGATATTGCCAAATTGGGCAAGCCAGATGGACGGGATGGACAGGAGAGCTTGGGAGCTCTATCCAAGGAAGGTCTGTCAACAAACAAGGTACCTTGTTTGGAGGACAACGCTGTTGTTTTGCCGTCCAAGGTGAAAGATGCTGTTCCCATTTTGGCTGGGTTTGATGTTGGCCAATGGAAGCAGTTGTTGACCTTTGCCAGCAATTGACTCTGCCAAGTGCACTGCTATCACAAAGCGGGGCATGGAGGAGATGGCGTCGTTGGATTGTAAATTTTGTGATGACATCAAGGCAGAGGTGACAGTGCTTGAGCAGGAGCAAGCAGCTTGGGAGGCAAGGTGAGTGTCAGCCCTTGCCAGTATTCAGGCAGACAAGGAGAGAGTTTGTCTGACAGATGCACTGATTTCCACGACAAATTCTTGTTTAAATGATGCATTTGCCACTTGAGTTGCGGTGGATGAAAATTGATTGCAAGCAGGGTTCCCTCTGGGAGGATCACTTTTGTTCCCTGGGGTAGAACCCCGTCTTGAAATGAGTGGTGAGTTTTTTTTGTTGAGAAAAACAATGTAGAAAAAGAAGCAGTGTGTTTTAATCATTTTGAACGGTTTTTGATAGGCCACGTGAAGGTTTTTGACATCAGTGGTGGTCCGCGTATCTCAATGGCTTTTTGGCCCAAGGAGGACCTTCAGCGTTTTTGGCTTCACAAATATGAAACAAATGATGTGGAGGAGCCAGTGGTTGTGTCAACATCAAAGGTACCTGACCAAGTGACGGTTAGTGCCCTGCAGGCAGCATTGAGCCTTGTGGAGAAGGTTGGAGATTGCTTGAGTTCGAAAAGTGCGTTGCTGGGACCTCTCCAACTGGAGGAGGACGAAGAGACTGACATGGATACCTTCAAAGGATCCTATGTAGTTGCTGATGCATCAATTCATGGCATCTTCTCTGGCTTCCGTATGTCTTTTGAAAGAGGCAGATTTTGCTAAGGTTCAAATTTTGACAATTATATTTTGAATCCCTGACAGGTGGTCAGCACCGTGGTTGGTGGGAGTACCAGCCAGAGGATTGGGACACTTTCATTACCAATGTGGCTGAATAAATGGGAATGATGGAGGAGAATGTGAGGTATGTCCATGAGCAGCATGTCCCGACTCCTGGCTGTTCAGTGCAGAATTTTAAATATTTGAACAAGTTTTGGAAGCTAAGTGGTCCAAAGGACAAAGGACGCAAAGGTGTTGCCCGTGTAATGATGTTTGGGGACTCTTTGATGGCCCTATTTCGACTTGGGGAGGCGAGTAAAACATATGCAGGACAAGTTGGGATGGAAGAAGAGGGAATTTTCCCAATGTTCTATTTTATCCATCTAACAAAAGATGTGGACTTTGACACATATCAGGTTAGAACCTAACATGTGTAATGGTTTGTATTGTTGCTCATGATGTATATTTTTGTGTTTTGTAGTATTCAATCAGTGGACTTTGCGCTATCGTTGGAAATCCAACAGACATTTGGGACTGCGCAACTATTTGCCAAAGAGTGTATGAGAACTTGCACCTGGATGAAACGGACTTTAAGTTTACACACTTCTGTGCACGTCTTGGGACAAATGACTTGAAGGCGCTGTGCAAAGTAACTGGTCGTCCCTCGCATTGGTCTTTTGTGTCATTTTTTGAAGACTTGAAAGCATTTTGGCAGGGATTGTCATGCCTTTTTGGATGTCCAGTGTTTTTTCTGGGTGCGTCATTGCCCAGAATTTGGAAGGGTTCTTCAACAATGTTTGATTTGGATAAACACAGCTACCCATCATTCCCTTTGCGTTGTGTGGACAGGCGCTTTGTGACTCTGGAAAATTGGCTTGAAGCCGGTTTGTTTTTTCAAAATCTTTTTCCTAAACTTTTGTGACAAGAGGTGGGCCGTTTGCATGGCCATTCCTTGGATGTTTGTGGGTGGTGGGCGCTCCCAACGCCATTGGAATACCTCGCCGCATTTGCAAAGATCACCTCAAAGAATTGGAGGTCTTTTGGGCATTTGAGCCAGAGGGCTTATATTTGGTTTGCCTGGGACAACGTGATGGCAATGTCTTTTGCAGTTGTAATCACCGCTGCGGATCTGCTTAAAAGCGTTTTGGTGTGTCCTGGAGAGGCTCCCATGTGGCTGGCAAATGGCACATCATCAATTGGAAAATCATGATCTGAGCCACACAAACACTAAGGGGAATGATCACAAGTATCAATGCCCTAGGACTGGGGCTTGAAAGGTGGTCTTTGGAGGAAAGGGAATCATAAAAAATCCCTTTGATGAGTGAGTGTTTTTTGAAAAACACACTAATGAATGTTTACTATAATTTTTTGTTCTTGTATGGTTTCCAGTCTTGAAAATCTTTTACATGGAGACTTTGAAGAGACATTTCCAAACAAAGTTACTTGGTCTGCAAGGAGCTACGTGACTGAACTGGTAGCTAGAAAAATCATCCCAGTTGGTTGTGTCGTTTAAAATTGAGGAGACCAGAGAAAGAATGGTCAGGCGATCCATTTCCGGGCGCTGGATGTGGTTAGTTGGGAGAAGGGGTTGAGTTTTGGTAGCTGGTTGCGAGGTTGACCCCAAGGCTCCTTATTGCAGGGAGGTTGATTTGTTGACATGTTGTACAAAAAATTGAGTTAATCTCAAACAGGTTGATAATTTTGGGTATTGTTGGTTAACTTTTTTGAAACTGTTATCCAAAAACTATTTTACGAAAGTTGGTGATCAACAATGGTCAGTCGTTGAGAACTACTTTCTAATAATTAATGAAAAAGAGGATCGGAGATTTAATTTGTTTACCGCAACTTTTGAAGGAAACACAAAAGTTACTCCGTGAGAGTATTTCAAATGTTTATTTATTTATCTTCACACAGTTGATACAATATTTTCTACCAAGAGCAAAGCAGCGTAGATTCAGCGTTCGGACAGAGTCTGGTGCGGTAAACTTAACGCAACATAAAATGAACCTGTATATATATAGCTTCGGCCGGCCTAGGTCGAGGAACGCGCATAGAAACCGATTAGGATCGGGGACATCATGCTTCGTTTATTCCAAAGGAAGGAAGCGTGAGCGCGGTTGGGAAAGTATTCTGTCAACAATGGGATTGTGAAATATAATTGCTAGCGCACCAGGCGCAGCGAAGCGTAGTGGAAATACATTAGCTTAAAAGGGCCATGCGTAAAGTGAAGGGTGTTGTGGTCGTTAATTCTCAGTTCACCTTACACCCCCTTTCAGGTATGTGCTCCTGACCCCCTTAAGCCTTTAATTAAAAACCACTAAGTTTAAAATTTGCTTCTTTCTCGCGTTTTTTAGTATGGTCTTATTCTTGAGTGTTCTCAAAACACATTCCCGTTGTTTTCGGGTGGTTTTCGGTCGGAAATAAGGGTGCATTTTGCGTTTTTTCGTTCGCGGATTTGTTCGCGAGATACGTCTTAACAATCAATTTTCGCGCGAAACGGTGACCAAAATTAAAAAAGTAAACGGTTCATTCGTTTTTAGGTCACGTAAGGAAGGTCTCCTGCAAGTTTTGTCCAATTTCACCGTTCGGTTCGCGAGTTCTCAATGAAAAGGTATTTTCCCTTAGACACCTTAACAAAATTGTATCAAATCTGATCCAAGTGCATCTTTCTGAATTTTTCAGTTCAAAACAAAAAATGTCGGGTTTCGCGGTCACTGTCTTGTTGCTGGTGTTGGTGGTACATCCTGATGCGTCATCCGGCGTTGTCAGGTCCAAGATGGCCGCCTTCATTGTTCTGAGGCGTGTGACGCGGACGCAGTTCAGCGTCCGAATTCGATGGCAGGGTGGTCTTGACCGGTCCTGTATTGGATTTTGGCTGCTTGGACTTCTTCGGCATTACGGTTAGCTGAAGAAACATTGGGTTCGAGTTGTCCTTTCATCCTTTTGTTGGGTAAACAGAAGTTGAGTTGCTGGGCCCTATGCGGTGTGAAGGGGTCTTTTGATCTTTGGTTGTGGATCCAGTCGAGTTTTGCATGGATCACCAGGCTTCAGCAGGGTTGACTCGTTTGGAGGTGTTTTTGGTTCAGGTTCTGCCGGAAGTGGTGATGGAAGCGTTGTCTCTGATGACGAGTTTGGTGGCTTTGACAACTCCGTTGATTATTTTGATGGCGGCGACATCTGTTTTCGTCTCCAACACCACTCTCAGCACCTCAGGTCCTGCTGTCTCCTTGGATGTTTCGTCGGACGTGTCAGAAACTTTGATGACGAGTACTTCTGAGAAAACAACGCAGACTACTCCGGCCCTTGGTAAGAGCTTAAAACGGTTTTCTTCATTAAAATTCAGGAAACTCAAACTTTTTTCACTATGGAAAATTGTCTTTTTAGTTGCTACTAAACCTTCAATTCTGCTGTAGGTCCTCAACAATTTTTTGGACCTACCGGAAACTAAGCTGTTTTCTGGAGACAAGGCTAACGTCACTTTAACAGTTGTGGAGGGAAAAGCTGTGCTGGGAGCTGAGTTTGCTTCGGAGCTGTTCTCTAATTGGGCCATTGGTTTGATTAGTGGCCTTGGAGTTACGGTTCTTGGGTTGGCTACCGGATGGGTGGCGTATTGCTTGAGGAAGAAGGTACTTCCTATTTCTTTCTTAGCACCGCTTTTTGATGTTAAAACACGTTCTTTGCATGTTATCTTTCTTTTAACAACTTTGCCAATAACTAACAGTACTGCCCAAAACCTCTAAAAAATCAGACAAAAACCAAGGTAGAAGAGATTGAGATGACTGATTTAACTCCTAAACCATTTGTTGTGCGCGAGTCTACAGTAAATGAAATCTCTGATGGTTTTGCAACCATGAGGTTGCGCATCCCACGCATGACAACCTTTAAACCAAGTAAGACTTAGCTGGATGTGAAACCCTGTTTCTTGCATGACTGCATGTTTCCTTGGGTGTTTCCTTGGGTGTTTCCTTTTGTCTTGTTTTCTTAGCCTTGGTTGCTGCCATTCCTGAGGAGGGCGGAAGAAGTTTGGAGAATCCTCACGCCTCCGATGACTCCAGCGTCGTGGCCTTTACCACCACAATTGTTGGCTGAAGGGGTTGCGGACTTGATCTCCTTGGACTTCACGCAAGTTGCTCCTCTGGCTGTTCTTCCAACTCCGACCCTGGCTGATCTCCAACCTGTGTTTAATGAAGCTCAAGAGTCCGGGGTTAATACGAGCTCAGATGATTTTGTTTTGGTGACCGATGATTTAGGCGTGTAACCGTTAGGAAATTGTCAATAAAGAATGAGCTTTGTACAGAGAGAAATCCTGTTTACTTTTACTTCTCAATTTGTGGTCAGGGAAAGAATTCCAGTAGAAGGGTTCATGAGGATTCTGGGATACTTTGGTGCGGGTTGGGAAGGGATGGATTCTGTAACCAATTCGACACGCGCCGACATATCATTTAAATCTATTGCTTCTAAACGCCTTCTTCTCTGTAAAACATATCGTATTCTCGCGAAACAGAAATATACAATTGCAATAAGAATAATCGTTAGTAATATAATTAAAACAATGAGATAAATATAACCGTTATCCCAAAAATGCAATTGTAATTCGCTAATGTCCTCAATAATTTATTTAATTCCTGGGACATTAGCTGGGATCTCATTAATTGCATTTATCTCAATGTTTTCGAGTTTTGGGGTCATTTCACAAAATGGCCAGTTAATCACGGTATAACAACAATTAGGTCTAAATTGAATAATACCTGAATATGGCAACTCGTAGGTATTTTCAGATGCTTGAGCGTTAGTTTCAGAACAATACTGCGTTATACGCCCTTTGTCTGAGTCAATAAAAGCCAATTTGTCTGCATATAATTGTATAACCGTATTCTCTGGTACTTTTGTTTCAATCAACGGACATTTACTTTTAATTGTGGACTCCAGATCTCCATTCTGAATTGATTTAACACAATTGTTAGCTTTGTAGACTGGAGGCCTTGGAAATCTACAAAGTTTGCATAAGGCATGGCCGTATTGCGGTAAACATAAGGGTAATTCACTTGCTTGTAAAGCGAACATTTTAGCACCTTGAGTACGCAAATAAGGTTCTGACAAGTTTACCTTATGCCACTTGGGCGCTCCCATGTACGTATCTTCCGCAATTGGCATACTATGAACTTTAAAATATTCTAGAAGCTCCGGTTGCCTAATTACTGGTACAATTGTTGTTATCCTGTAATTGCACGTATTTGTTCCACACCCGTCCATCGCTCCGATAGTCAACGGATGTGATTCAATTAGCGTTAGCAATTCCTGCACAGGTAAGACATAAATAGGCGGCTTATTTTCAGCCTCTAATACCTTACCTAGCGCGGCATTCACATATTCGTCGTAATATAAAAAATTGGGAAATTGGAAATTATGTATCCGATCGATATCTTGTAGTAAGGACTGTTGCATGAATTAAATGTGACATGAAATCCACCTCCAAGTATGTATAGAAACTTAGTCATCTGGCCAACAATGAATGAAATTCAATTTTAGAGAATACACATGTTCATACTTGCAGCCTGAACTTTTTAGAGAAACCTTGTAGCTGAAAAACTGTATTCTTCTTTTTGAATGCCCCAAGTGGGAGAACTTTATTTTTATTTGCCGCGCCTGGTTTTTAGCGATTTTCATCAGGCGGAAATGTGTGCAGATTTTATCACCGAAGAGTTACGGCGGAAAAGTGATTTCGCGGAAATGAAAATATCTCAAATACTACGCGTCATATCAACATTTTTGTTATCTTAAAAAGTGTTGGAAACATTGTGATCTTGAATTTAAGACGTTGCGCAATTTTGTATCTTTGAAATCGATCGAGATATTTGCTTCGTAAATTTGTGTCGCGAATTACGCAATTGTACGAATTTATCCTTGAAAAATTTCCTGGTTTTCAGGACTTGTTTTATTGTTGAGAAGTGCCTATATGCTCATGCTTGTTGTTCTGTGTATATAAGGTGTTTGAAATCATGAATATAGTATCAGTCTCACTCAAACTGGCACAGTTGCCTGTTGTCTCATTTTTATCCCTCTTTGACTTTAAAAAAATCCAATCTAGCTTGGGAGCTGCGTAATCGCTCTTCCACTTCGGTTTTCTTCAAATTCGGAAAAAGTCTTGTGCAATTTCTTTTAAAACCAACCACA
>CAJPEX010005032.1:2865-18339 GCA_905338405.1 Notodromas monacha | reverse complement strand
TAAAATAAAAAAACCATCTACTACTCTACAAGTGGTTGCCGGAATGCAGTCCAGGGAGAGCGGGTTGAAACACGCTTCGTCGCAGCGGTCGGAACGGAAACGATAACGATATGCGGATTCATACTTGGGATGATGAGAGTAGAGCTGGGCAGTAAACGATTTTTTTTCCCTCTCACTGTTCTCTGATAAGTGCAAATATGCGAGGGTTGCCTCAAGTCCAACTTAGTGGGAGATTTTGCATGCTACAGATTATTTTTATGTTGCAAAAATCTCGTTACGACGAATTTTCTGTTTCAACTACTGTACAGTATTTTTTGCCCTTGACAGCAACAATGTCATGGTAATGTATTCCTGTTTTATAAGAATAATTTTAAGCCTGAAATCTCATTTCAGCCACTCTTTTGTGATGACATCTGATTGGGCCAAAAAGGTACTAAAAATCAAAGCTGTTCAAAAAGTAAATCTAATACAGTATTCAAAAATAACAGAGCATGGTTTTTTTTCTTTGGATTTATATAGGCGCATTTGAGAATTTTGCAATGCGTCTTTTTTGTTGAATAAACAGCACAGTTTGTCATGAAGAGTTTACTTCTCCTCCAAATAACAAATTGGTGTACATAATATAAATACGCGTCAAAGGCACATTTTTTCAAAGTCCCCATCTGCAAATCCCATTAGAAACAATGCATTAAAATCCTCTCTGGACTCTTTTCCTCTGAAACCTCCTTAATATGAATTTTTTAAGGCCTTTAGGATATTACTTTTTTTTACACAAGAAAGATCACTAAAAAGGAACTTGATGTAGTTTGAATCGAAGTAAAAATTGAAGAAAAAAACTGATTGGACAAATGAACCCAAGCTCTTATGTTCAGAAACATGCCAAATAATGTTAAAACTTAAAAGCAACTTGAGGCCCAGGAACTCACCATTTATATTCTCCTGCTGTTCTTCTAAGTTTTCCATAACAAAAATGCTTGTTTCCCTGTAACTCAACACCTTCCTAAATTGAAATATCTTTGGGTAAAAACCTCGCAAAGTAAAACATGTTTTCTGCTCCCTTGAAACTCAACTTAAGGAGGTTGAACTGTATTTAAAGATTCCTTGGGGAGACGCAAAGGAATGGTATATATTCCCAGTAGCGTACTGTATTTTATGCTTTAAATAATCTTTCCCAAAATTTCATCATACTTTCTCAGCCCCAACGGTCTTGCACGAGCATCGGAATGGAAAGCAGGACGAAGTATAGGAGGAAAATAATCATGCTTTAATTTTGGTACGCCACCGCTCTTGGCCAGATTTCATGGCAGAAGTAAAACAGCGCGAATTTCCACCCAATCTCAAGGTGGGCAGCAATATACAGAATTTCGCCAGCCTTCGAAAGCCAGAAAATAGGAGCGCATATTTGAACGCACGAGGGATTAAATTCGCGAAGTTTCAAGGTAGCTCACTCTTGGAGTGAATTGCAGACGGGCTCACGCTTCTGAGGTTCGTTGCTCAACACCCATCTAATTAAGTAAGTATAGATAGATATTCCTGTTGGTACAGAAATACAGTACAGTGTAGCATACTTGCTTATTTGGCCGACTTGGGAATGTTGACGTTTCTCCCAAGAATGTTGTCAAATACGGTGACAGGAGAAACAAAAATCTTGAAAAAATAATCCTCAAGATGGGATGCATCCTAATACGAATCAATGCTTCACTCGGGGTCCTGATGCTGAGTCAAATGCATGATTTTCTGCGATTTTAATCTGCTCCTCCGTTGCAGACTTTCACCAGGATGAAAACTTCCTGAATCGAGGGAAAAGATTTACACGGATAATGAGTATTGATAAGATAGAATTATTACAATTATGTGACGCATTATGAATCAAAAGAGGTGTGAGAACAAGAAACAAAAAATCTTCTACCTAAAGCCTTTTCAAAAATGAAATGAAGCAGCGATAACTGAGTTAAATTATTGTATTGAACATCCCAAAGCAGGAGAACTACAAATAAAATAGCAGCCTTTCAAATTTAAATTATTTTTAGGGTCAAACATTAAATTTTCTCCTGGACAATTGGCTGTATTTTGTGGATTCATTTCTCTCGATTTGATTAACCACAAAATTATGCTTCAAAGTATCCTTATTGGAAAGAAAACTTCCATATAATAACTCAATGTTCCTAACCTGTGGTCCATGGACCAGCACTGGTCTGGAAACGATTTTTGTTGCCAGTCTGCAGGAAATTTTCAGCATCATAAATTTACAAAAAATAGGGCTGAAGCATGTTCTGTTTACCTACAATTTTGGAAGGACAATGGCAGTTGATATCATTTGATGAAAGTAACAGTTGGCTTCTCTCCTAATAACACTTATTCAGGTAAATTTTCGCTGCTGAAATTAATTATTCAAGTTTTGGAATCTGAGAAACCTTTCTTCAAGTCCACCTTTCTAATGTTTGAGTCATTCAGATATAGCTGCATTGTTGGTGCTCAAATGAATTTTTGGAAAAAGCATAACATTTTAAGGATCTACCATAAAGTCTTACATCAAGAAATACTTTTTCGAGACTGTAACTTTTTTTAACTTTGCCCGTCTGCAACTTTTCAAATGGAACGTGGCTGGTATGAGGGCCCAAAAAGGTTGGGGAAGACTATTAAACTATTTTTAGTTTCCTAATTGTGTACAGATTTTGCAATCAAAGTTAAATACAGTAAAAACCTTTTACAGTATTCTGATGGACTGATCAATGTACCAGCATTATTCGCCACTTGTCAGCACACAAAAGATTCACAACATCTTCCCATGCGCACATGTATTGAACACATTCTGGCCCATCAAAATCAACTCACTATAAAATATAGGCATTGAAAAAATACATCACAGTACATGCAATTTGCATGAATAATTCATTGCCATAATTTTTTTCAACAACAATGCAAATCACAGCGCGATGCAATTACTGAGAAAAATAAAATCACAAGGTGCTCAGCATGTTCCCTGATAATTTCCAATTGAAGCGCTATTTTAGAAAGGATTTTTTTCAAGTAATCATAGGACAGAATGCAAACAATTTTTCCTTGCATGTCTTGTAATAATTGGGAGAGTACCTTTTTATAAAGTTGTGAGAATTCCAAGTCTGTTGGTAGTTCAAATCTTATGATGTGGAATTCTCGGCAATTAAGAAAAGAATGTCTTCCTTCTATTCGGTAATTATTCATTTGGCCACACTTTAATGCCTCCTGAGGAAAAAATAAAAATAAAGTTGACTGAAATAAAGACTTCTCCATCCTTTCCCCCTCCTTCGGAGTTTCCCTTCACTACTAAACTGACCTTTCACAGGTTTGATCCAAGTTGCTCTTTACTGGACTGAAACAAAATGGGCAATTTGGTAAGATTCGTTCTTATACACCTCCATTCTGGCTGGTGTGTTGGCGTGACTCGTCGAATTTCCCCTGCATCCTCAAAGAGTAAGAATGATGATTGGAATCTAAATTGTGGAAAAAGTGAGAAGAGAGAGAGAAAAAAAAAGAAGTGGAAATTCCGACATTCCACGGTGCTGAGAGAGATTTACGGAAAAGAACCTGGACTGTGCCAAATCTCGGCTAGTGATCAGCAGCGCGATGAAGTCCAGTGTGCCGCATCATACAGGTATACTATACGAGCGTAGGCGCGGCACCCGGGGAAACTCCCGGAGCCTCGATTCCGTCAAACCAGCGCCTGGACGAAGCCCAAGCAGCCCCTAATCATCCTCAATGATGAGATGGATTAAATTATTCCTTATCCTGTGCCCGCGGCGGCTGCGGGGCGTCCCTGACGTCCCTATGATTAGCGGCAGTACCGCACATGACTAATCTATCCTCCCCCTCCCGGCTCTCTCCGTCTGCTAATTGTCTCTCGGACTCCACCATGTGTGTGTGTCTGTACCCGGCATTTTTTCCGCTCTGCCGTCGTTTTGTTTTGCCCCATTTAAATGCCCAGAGTCGCTTGTTTTTGCTGGACTTTCATGCCTGCTGGCCATTCAACTCCCGCGTGGCCAGTAATGCACCCACGATGAGGGCGGGGAGTCGAATTTATTCCTGCGGTTTCCGAATGTCGCCTTAACTCAGCTCCAGGGTTGCTTGTATCTCGAAAAAAAAAAAACGGGGCTCTTTTTCTGCGGGAGACGATGAAGGGCCATTTCACTGCACGCGATGCAAGATTTTGAAGAAAATTTCGCATGTGAGCGAATTTAAGTGATGAAGACATCATCATCTTTCTATATTATGATGCATTTTCATTTTCTTCCCTCGACCCATGGAATGCTCAGGTCGACTAAAGGGAATGGCATCCCTGTGGCAATAATTCCAATGATGATCGAATGGTTCTAATGAAAAAAATGAAGCAAGCTGGCATGTTACAATTTGACTGATTTATTCGAGGATTCAGCAGGTTAAGAATTCAGGTGCCAGAGCATGAACTCTGAATTGTATTGTAGATGGCGTTCATTTTTTAACGTTTGCTGTATGTATCCAGAAAGTGGATGATTTAAAAAAAAATAATAAAGGCACATGATGATAAACCGTCGGCCAGAGGGCTTCCTAAATCGGATAAATTGGTGCACATAAACTCGTTGTTATGCAATGAAGACCCAAAATGCGGACGTAATCGATGCCTGAAACTTATTCGAATTTTGGGATAATGTCGCATGTAGGATCAACTTTTCCCATTGACTTAAATGTGAACCTATTAAATTGGTTCTCCTGTTTTTCGAAAATTGGGAAAAGTCCCGGAGCCAAAAATTCAATAATTTATCTCCCTCTCAATATTCTGTATACGGAAAATACCTGTGCAGATGAAAACAACTCAGAATTTGATTTTTTCAATAAAAAAGAAGATCAGAAACGAGGAACAAGCACAACTTTTGCTGACCTTTGCAAAACGATGTTAAAAAGAAGACGAAGCGCAAAATTAGTCTGCTTTTTCTTATGAACGGGAGTAAATTTGAAATAAAATTTATTCTTAATTTTTGTTAGTTTAAATATTTCAATCGTTTAAGAGATACCAAAATTTTCAAGCAGAAAACTTTTCCATTACTCTATAAAAATTTTGGCGAAGTGCACGTTTACAGAAACATATTGTCTGGACTTTGGAACAAGTCGTTTAATCTTCATGTTCCTCAGTGGAATAGTCAATTTTTATTCGGGGTTCCCGCATGTCAGGGCCCATACTGTACAAGGTACAGTAAATGCTGTATAAGGTACAGTAAATGCTGTACGAGGTACAGTAAATACTGTACAAGGTACAGTATTTTGTCAAGCATTTATTTTTCAGCGGGTGCAGAATTGCTGGGCACCTAATTGCCCTTCATAATTAAAATACAACATAAACAAAGTCCTCTTCAACTAGCACTCCAGTTGGTAAATCAGTCACATAAAAATATTTTAAAAACTTTACATGGGAGAAAGTGCGCTCCTTGATTTAAATTATAAATTAATAATGATGGCAGAACGCTTCTTCCACTGTCATTGGACTTGGTGCAACGTGCAGTTGTAGGATTTAAAATCGAATATCACTGCTAGTGAAGTATTTCCTCACTCAGCACCAATCGTTGTGTTTGCTGAAACGTGCGCATCCATGTGTTATTCAGTACATAATGAGATGAGTAAAGCAATCAGCACCCATTTGAAAAGGCATCAGGCTTTATTGATTTCATGCAGGATATATGAAATGTCTCCGGATTTTGAGAATGGAATTCGTCGGGTACATAGGTATAGGCGACCTGCTAGTCAAAATGCACACCTACATTTCTTTTTCTCATCACGTCATTTAAATCGACGCGGCTTATAAATGCGGAAAACGGAAATATCGAGCTAGTTGCGGAATATAAAGTGAGATGACCCTCATCATAAACTGACAACTATACTGCACAAGATATATACATATATATAAACTATAACTGCTCCCGCGTCCAGCTGGCTGGGATAAATCGGTCACTTTCCGCGAGATGAATGGGGTTTATAGCGGAAAGACTTCGGGTTGTGGCATGAACGATTATCGCGTATTGAAGGGGGTGATTGAAATTTCAACGAGGCCCGCGGGCATTGCTTCATTTAGCCCGTAATTGCATGCTGGCAGCGATTTTATCTGGCGAGGAAATCGGATTGACCTCTGGTTCGACGCAGAGGGCAAGTCATCGCCGGACGCAGAGTAGTTTCAAGATACTCGCCCCGCTTCCCTGCCTTCATTTCCGCGCAGGTATTATTTTTTCTACATTCTTTTGTTGTTGTTGTTTTAAATATATATTTTTATTATCATGTATTTCCGCGAATGTCGGGGCCGTGTGTTGATCAAGTAGGCACGCAAACCAGCGATTGTCGGGCCCCGGCGCGGAATTGTCCGAAAATTGCGCATCCGAGTGCCAAAAGCCGGCGGGGACGAAAATCGAGCCGTAATGGAGGATCCATCAGGCTGGAGCCCCTGCTGGGAATCCGGCAGCGCATTCTGCACACTCTAACTCGGTGATTGCGCCGCGGAGAAATTGAATGCAGGGCTTTTGGCATGATTGCGCACCTCGGGGTTGACTCCATGTATATTGAAGACACAATAAATAAATATTAAAAAAATATGCCTATAATATACAGTACATTACACTTATTTTTTTCTTTTTATACGGACTACTTGCATGTATATTCCTTCCGGGTACTGCTTCGTTGTGTGGCCGTCTACTGCTGCTGCTGCTGCTGGCATTACAGAGGGCGGAAACAAAATGATGCATTCCGTTCAACGCGAAGAATTTCACCGCTTCATAATTTCCCTGATAATTGCAGTAAATGTGAATCAATTTGCGAAAGTTTTAAAAGATTAGCTTGTACGAAACAAAGAGATCAAAACTTGATGAAATTTGGAAAGCGGTTGAAATTCGAATAATTTCATAACGGATGGCTGAAGGAGCCTTTTTGCAACAGCAAAGTTTGAGAATAAAAGGATCCATGTTTTATTGTTTTTAGACATTATCGTTAGAATTCATCACATGATATACAGTCTTTCTATCTGGATATACTTCATAAACAAGTGAAAGCATGACATTCTTTTGAGAAACAAGAGATGCCTTTTAAGTATGTTTTATTGTTTTTAGACATTATCGTTAGAATTCATCACATGATATACAGTCTTTCTATCTGGATATACTTCATAAACAAGTGAAAGCATGACATTCTTTTGAGAAACAAGAGATGCCTTTTAAGTCCCTGAACGCTTTAGGCTGGAATATCACGCACTCCTGCACTTATTCAGCAGCGAATTTCTTTTAGGGCATTATTATAAATATAATATGAATATGAGATGCAAAATTATAGCTTGAGTTAGCAGGCGTCTTTATGTGAACTTGACCTTTATGGTCTGGGAAAACAAGTCATTGGCGCATGCGGTTTCATAATACTCTGGTTGGACCTGTTCCGAAAACTTCGGTCAGAGTAGTACATTCTTGCTTTCCAGACGAGTTCACTTGATTTCGTTCGATGTGTGTTTTGTCTTTTTTTATAGCACAATGGTATTGATGATTCTTCTCTGACAGCAAGTACGAAATCTATATAAATTCAGGTCGAACCCGCTAAAAAAAATTCAAGGGCCAGGAAAAAACTTGTTGTAGAGTTGAAATTCGTTGTAGAGAGGCGCTAAAAAATGGGAAGACACTAAGAGCCCTATACAGACACGAAAAAATAAAAAAGAATTTGTTATGCAGAGAAAATAATTGTAGATCAGATTGTTGTACAGAGAGTCAATTTAAATAACCCAACTTGACCTGAACTAAACTACACAGTTTTTTCATTTGCTTTCCATTTTAATTTAGTATTCTGATGCTTTGAAGTCTGTAAGGAAAAAAAACCTGAGGGCTTTGCATGCATATGGAGAAGATGTTGAGGCATTTACAGTGTAACCTCAATATATGGACATGAATGGTGCTTGGATCTTATCAATATGTGGGAATGTCAGGTTGTTGGATCACATTTTCCCCGCAGACTGCTATGGGAACACATGCAATTGGTTCACTTGTTCATAAAAAATTAGGAATACGGTCCACAAAAGTTGAATAAAAATGTTTCAAAATTTCAAAACGCAGAAAATGAAATTAAAGAAGAAAGCCACTCAGAATTTGATATTTTTTCATCAGAAAGAGCAAAGAGGTTAAGAGGCCACAAGCATGAAGAAGTCTTGAGACACTGCATGCACATTGGAAAACAAACGGTGGAAAAAGGAGCACAAAATTAGCCTGTTTATGAGCATGAATTAGGGTGAATTTATAATTGTTTCATGTGTTTGAATGTAAATACAATAGCTCAATTTCCTCAAGAAATATGAAACATTAGAAAAAAGGAATGTTCAATTTTTTTCCAAAATTGTTGGTATAAAACTTGAGTCACTGCCTGGATGTCAGGCGCAGATTTCTTTCAGTTCAAAGTGTCCCTAAGTCAAATTGTCGACATGTAAGCTAGGGAATCTGCATTTTTATGGGGTCTGACTATTGTATTATATTGTGTATATAAGATGAAATTCATCATCAATCTTAATCCCTGCTGGCGAGTACTCTGGCTGCTGCTCATCCATACAGCAGTGCAATTTCCCAAGCAGGACTTATACTCCTGTCAACTTCCGAATAATGCCATTCGCATATTCAGAAGTTGTTTGCCAATAAAGTGCGCGTTTGGCGGGACAGACGATATCGCGGACTCATCGGCGGTCGAGTGTGTACTGTACAGCATAGAGGAGCATCACACGTACATGCACACGGACAGCCGCAGTCATTTGATTAGGAGCCGGGGGGGGAAACGAGAGCGGAGTCCATTACACTCGTTACCTGCGTGTGTAATTTCCCCTTGAACCGGAGTTCACGCAGGTCGTTGCCTGGGACCCGACCCGTATTNATGCATTCCGTTCAACGCGAAGAATTTCACCGCTTCATAATTTCCCTGATAATTGCAGTAAATGTGAATCAATTTGCGAAAGTTTTAAAAGATTAGCTTGTACGAAACAAAGAGATCAAAACTTGATGAAATTTGGAAAGCGGTTGAAATTCGAATAATTTCATAACGGATGGCTGAAGGAGCCTTTTTGCAACAGCAAAGTTTGAGAATAAAAGGATCCATGTTTTATTGTTTTTAGACATTATCGTTAGAATTCATCACATGATATACAGTCTTTCTATCTGGATATACTTCATAAACAAGTGAAAGCATGACATTCTTTTGAGAAACAAGAGATGCCTTTTAAGGCCCTGAACGCTTTAGGCTGGAATATCACGCACTCCTGCACTTATTCAGCAGCGAATTTCTTTTAGGGCATTATTATAAATATAATATGAATGTGAGATGCAAAATTATAGCTTGAGTTAGCAGGCGTCTTTATGTGAACTTGACCTTTATGGTCTGGGAAAACAAGTCATTGGCGCATGCGGTTTCATAATACTCTGGTTGGACCTGTTCCGAAGACTTCGGTCAGAGTAGTACATTCTTGCTTTCCAGACGAGTTCACTTGATTTCGTTCGATGAGGGTTCTGTCTTTCTTTTTATAGCACAATGGTTTTGATGATTATTTTCTGACAGCAAATACGAAATCTATACAAATGCAGGTCGAACCCGCTAAAAAGAATTCAAGGGCCAGGAAAAAATTGTTGTAGAGTTGAAGTTCGTTGTAGAGAGGCGCTAAAAAATGGGAAGACGAGAGCCCTATAAACAGACACGAAAAAAATAATTTGCCATGCAGAGAAAATTGTTGTAGAGCAGATTGTTGTACAGTGAGTCCCTTTGTATAACCCAACTTGACCTCAACTAAACTACACAGTTTTTTTTCATTTGCTTTTCATTTTAATTCAGTATTCTGATGCTTGAATGCATTATGAAATCTGTAAGGAAAAAAATAAATCTTGAGGGCTTTGCATGCATATGGAGATAATTTTGTGGCATTTACAGTGGGACCTCAATATATGAACATGAATGGTGCTTGGATCTTAACAATATGTAGGAATGTCAACATGTTGGATCACCTTTTCCCCACAGACTGCAATGGGAACACATGCAATTGGTTCACTTGTTCATAAAAATTAGGACTACGGTCCCCAGAAGTTGAATAAAAATGTTTCAAAATTTAAAAATTCAGAAAATAAAATTACAGAAGAAAGCCATTCAGAATTTGATATATTGTCGTAAAAAGGAGGCTAAGACGTCACAAGCATGAACAAATCTTGAGACACTGTGCATGCACCTTGGAAAACAAACCGTGGAAAAAGGAGCACAAAATTAGCCTGTTTCTGAGCATAAATTAGGGTGAATTTATAATTTTTTCATGTGTTTGAATGTAAATACAATAGCTCAATTTACTCAAGAAATGCGAAAATTTGGAAAAAAGGAATGTTCAATTTTTTCCAGAATTGTTGGTATAAAGCTTGAGTTACTGCCTGGATGTCAGGCGCAGATTTCTTTTAGTTCAAAGTGTCCCAAAGTCAAATTGTCGACATGTAAGCTAGGGAATCTGCATTTTTATGGGGTCTGACTATGTATGTGTATTGTATTATATTATGTATATAAGATGAAATTCATCATCAATCTTAATCCCTGCTGGCGAGTACTCTGGCTGCTGCTCATCCATACAGCAGTGCAATTTCCCAAGCAGGACTTATACTCCTGTCAACTTCCGAATAATGCCGTTCGCATATTCAGAAGTTGTTTGCCAATAAAGTGTGCGTTTGGCGGGACAGACGATATCGCGGACTCATCGGCGGTCGAGTGTGTACTGTACAGCATAGAGGAGCATCACACGTACATGCACACGGACAGCCGCAGTCATTTGATTAGGAGCCGGGGGGGGAAACGAGAGCGGAGTCCATTACACTCGTTACCTGCGTGTGTAATTTCCCCTTGAACCGGAGTTCACGCAGGTCGTTGCCTGGGACCCGACCCGTATTGCATCGCAATTTCGCGTTCGCGGATGAAAGATGAATCGGGATCATCGACGTCCCATCGAGAGCCAGCGGGTGCGAGATGTTGATGACCGGGCGTCTGCCACGCTGGGTCAGCCGTTGCGACACCGGCTTCCGTGTGTGTGCCGGTGCTCATAATGCTTCTGTCGCTGCTGCTGCTGCTGCTGGTGGTGCTGCTCAGAGTAGGGGGATTCCGGGGGGTTCCCATCATGCACTGCTGTAATTTTCACTGCGCACTGCCGGTGCAGTATGTTACTTTACTACTGTACCATTTACAGAAGGACATGCTGCAGGTCATTGAATTTAAATAAAGTTGGACCCAACAGGCAGACAATTTGACTTGGGGACACTTGAAATAAATTTTAAAAATGCTTTGACATCCAAGCAATGTCTTATTGAGATATGGAAACTTCACCCACATATCTATACAAATGAAAACAGAATTTTCAAATCTCTTAAACAAATGATGGGGCAATTTATTTTCACAAAACTTATAATGGAATTACTCGAGATTCCGTGGTGCCCAACTCAGATTGGGCTGCGGTTCACGTGGAAAGAAGCAGACACTTCCCAGGCCACACAATTGAAAATTGTAGCTCATTTAAAATAAAAGAAGATGCTAGTTGAAGGGTTCAAAACATGGGTGGCAGAGATACGGCCTGTGGGCCAGGTGTTGGCGTGTGGCCCATGAAGCAGCTTTCTCTGGCCTGTTACATTCAGCTCAACAGTCATCGCATGCTCAAGTTTTAAATATCAGACCATTCATATAAGGTGCTTACAAATTTTACAGTATTCTAGAATCATTTATGAATGGTGGCAACTACACCTTGAAAAATTCAATCATGAGCTGTGGAAATCTTTTAAAAATGTAGGAAATGCTTCATCTGAACACCATTAAGACAAACAGTATGTACCATACTTAGGAAATAAAGTAGAATCAGATTTTTGATTTGCAAAAGCATTAAGTTGCATAATATTTTTTTGAATGGGTGTGTGCATACATGTCAGATGTCCAGTTGTATTTCATGTTGTAATCATAAAAGAAAATTAAAACAATAGTTAAACACTAAAGGACGAGACTTCACTAATTTACAGTAACTCACCTAAACCCAACCCATCCTTCCCCCACACCAACACCTTTAGAACATTGAACCTTGTGAACGCTGAGAAGCGTCAAATTAAGTGTTCTGTTCATTCATTCATTCATTATGCTGAATAAAATATTTTTGTCACCTTCAAATTGAAAGAAATTTCAAATTTCTGGGGGAAGTCCTTCTGAACTTTTCATTAACAGGAGAACCAACTGAATATGTCCGGCCTATGTAAGTACAGTCCATGGGAAAATGTGATCAAACATGCTGATGTTTCCACATACAGGGGGACAATGACAAAGCACTCATTCTGTCCACATGTGGAGGCCTCACCACGTAACTTCGTTTCTTGTCCATCTCAAATAATCGCAGTCAAATCCGACTTCATCGTGAATGCTTCGATCTTCCGATTGCCACCAAAACTTGAAGCAAACACTTTCCGCCTGTACGAGCATACCATCATCCTTGGATGAGTTAGAATTTTAGGAACTACAGTATTTCCCGGAAAACCCCCAGCCCTTTCTCTTTGAACAAATAAGAACGAAAATATAAATTCATCAATTTTAATTCATCAGATTATTGAAAACATGAAACATTGCATTGTAAAAATTACTAAAGTGTAATAGACAGTTTTTAAAGAAAATGCACTAAAGAATCGAAAAGAACTCGTTTGCTTGCTTTCCATTGGTTATGGACATTTTTAGACTTCAAACATTCGTAATCTCGTATAATTATAATTTTTACTGAAAGATTACAATGCTACGAAATGCTAAGAAATTCAAGAAAGAAGGATACTTAGAAGTTGAAAACAATTGCTGGTTCATCTACATGTTCGAAAGGCAAGGTGCGTCGATGGTACCTTGCCAATTATGCCACTGTCCATCAATCTTTCAGTGATGCACATCAATTAAAGATAATTTTCAATGCCATCGGAAATTGATACCATACTTGATAAAAGAAAAGTAATGTGGAATTGAATCGATGTCCGTGTAAAAATTCCACTTCTGCTCATTATCAATGGAATCATGCACAAAATAAGCAACGTTTGAATAATCCGGTAATCCTGTTCAACGATCAAGTATCATGCATTTCCATGACAAGATAATTTTCCCATGAAAGCGATAATCGAGGATTATCACAAAGGAGAATTTTTCGGTTTTTTCTGGAGCAATTTTCCATCGAAATTTCATACTTCAAGCTTATTACCGCTCGAGGATTGAAACTGCCAAAAATTAAAGGTTTTGATAGTTTAGGTAAATTTTCGCGTCCTTTGGTAACTTGGTTTTTTTCTTTACCTATCTCTAAACCCTACTTGTACTTAGTCTTGAAAACCTTACGTTGAAGCTTCCATTCATTCATTCTTTCTCTCTGTATTTTTTTTTTCTGTCAGATCATCATTGAGCTGAATTTGAACATGTTTTCTGCCTCCCTGGTTAGAATTCGCTCATTTTCGCGTTGAATACACTGGCTAAAATCGCGAGGAACACTGGCAACACCATCAGCGTTGGATGAGTCATTTTTCCGGATCCGGATTCCTCGTCGACTAACCCGTCATGCAACTTCCAGACGGGTTTCGAATCCATATCTCGCCCTGCGAAAACCACAAGAAAAAAGTAATGCACCTCAGCCCATTTTCGTACAGCTGCTACTCTCTTTAGTGCTACGCTTGTGTATATTCGTTGTCGTAAGGAGATTAGTTGATGACCTGGTCGTAGTCCTAGTAGGTAGATGTAGTCCCCTCTTTTCAGCCATTTGTGTGTGAATGAGCAACAGACTGTCCAATGGTAGTAGGTGTTGACGCAATATGGCGGTTGATGCACGGGTGTAAATAGACTGTTGCGATACAGTACAGTATTTTACTCGCGCACTTTTTTTTTCTTCAAACGCCGATGAGAGAGAAATAAATAAAAGAAAGAGAGGGTACACGTCATGAAATCATCCTGGGGTACAATTGAGCACAGTGGGATCCAGAAATCCGGACAGGACACAACGGGGATTCGAATGGGAAACCTTGATAGCTCACAGAATCTGTTCCAACATAAGGACAATGTCCCAAGGTATGAACACTCTCCCAATATTTATGGAATTTAGTTTCAAAATGTTGATATTGCTTAAAAAGTTGAGCTTTTTATAAAAAAAAAGGAACTTCACGATGAAATTACTTCAATTTCCAAACAAAGACAGGCTAATTAACTTTGCACATCTTATAGGAGTTTTTTTCCATCGTGTGTTGCAAAATGTGTGAACTTCTGAGATGATACCAAAATAACATCGTCGGCCAGGGTTTCTTCTGCACGGCTCTGTTCTGCACCTTGAAGTTGAGAAGGGATTTCATTTAATTTCTAGGGACTGTTTTCCTACTTTTTTGATCAACACGAGAACGAATACAATATAGTTCCATGAAAATCTACCGGGAAAATGTGAACTAACATTCGGCATACGGGCATGGTCCATCACCATTTACGTTCGTCCGCATCTTGGGGCCCCATATCTTATTGTTTACCCGTTTCGTTCGTAAAAATTTCGGTTCGGGTCTTATGAAGGAACGCTTTTATGTTCAATTTCATTCTGACATCGAAATGAAATAAATGACGTACTGAACAATACAGTATATGCCATGGGTTTGATAGGATAATCTCGAGTCAACTGCAAGATCACACCATCCTATTTCCTACCCAAAGCTGGCCTCATTTGTGCGCACATGACATCATCGGACAACACGAGATAACATGGCCATAGTTTATTATTTCATGAATGATGCTTTAAAAAAAGCTCCCGTTTCGTCTGTGGCTAAAAAGTAATTTCAAAATGTGCCAAGATTAACCTTTAAGGCAGTGGTGCCCAACTCAAAAGTGGTCAAGGGCCACATTGAGAAACAAGCCTTCTTCTGAGGGCCACAATACTGAAAATAAATTAACTCCTCTAACATTTTTCCAAATTTTAGAATTCTTTGAAGTTAACAAAAGTCAACAAGTTCCTTTTATTTTTTCAAGCAAGCTTGGAAATTTCTCAGAGTAATTCATCTTGCTAAATTTTTTTGTGTTTGGATCTGAAATGCCTGAAAAGATAGCATTCCTTGGAAACTGAAATTTTTTTCAAGACAAACCAGGCAAAGAATTTTGCCATTGAAGATTGTGAAGAAATATTTGTTTGATCATTCTTCATTAGCTACTCTTAAGCGCACTGACAATCTTAGGTGTGTCACTCCTTTCAGGCATTTATTATTCAAACTTTTGTTGAATGATAAATTGTCTCATTCAAATATTATTTGACCAGAAGATCACTGTTAACTCTTAAATCCCTCAGCATATTCCATTTATCTGATGGTGCTAAAACCCTATTAATAGTGTGCATGTTTTTGCAAAAGAAAAATTCCATTTTCAATTTTTTCTCTGGAGGAAAAGCTGCAATTCAATGCACGCTTTTCTTTTTCAAGTGAATTTTTT
>CAJPEX010005031.1:0-18342 GCA_905338405.1 Notodromas monacha | reverse complement strand
ATAATTGCGTCATTTGTCCGGCCCTAATTATTGCCTCGTTATCGAATTTATTTCAATCACCCGCATGCTGGCGAAGTGATGCTTGGGATTTTTCTTTTTGTTTGTGCTGCGCAGTAAAGCAGGTTTATAACTCTTGGAACAGCTTGCGGATGATTTGACAAATTATTCGGAGATATATTCTTCATCTATTTGCCTTCTGATGGAGGAGATCAGTCACAGTTTAGTTGTATTCCCATCAGTTATTTATACATGACACTGAGCGTGAATATAATTTTTATTTTATTTTTTAAAAACAACTAGATGTACCAATTTAAGTGTTGGCGACACAATCAATTAATTCCGCCAGCTTTAATTTTTTGTCGGGGTTTCTTTTCTGGAGAATGAGTAGCACCATAATTGCGTCCATTATTTACAAAATCTGAAGCATATTTTCGAAACATCTGTCAAGGAAACGCAGATGGGAGATTTTGTTAATTAAAAAGTATGGACATTGATCCTAAAAAATGGCTCTTAGCTGGATTACGAAGAGTTTGGGGTTCGTCGAAGGGTAAAATAAAAAAAGGTAAAAAATTTAATGACTTCGTGAGACAGTATTGATCGGGAATCATGCATTTGTTAAATTGCCAAGAATAAAAAGATGGGTTTCTCGCTGAATGCTCGTGTGAACGAAAAGGCGTGATTTTTTTTTAAATTTTCATTGACTGCTTCCACTCTTTCTTCTTTGCTTTCACAAATTGAAGAGAATCGTTTATAATTGAATTTTAGCGAAGAAGCCAAATTGAGGAGATTACATAACTTTTTTTTTCTGCCTTCAATTTTTGTGGAACCGAATTTGGAGCAAACCACATTTTTGGTTTTATTTTGTTGTTGCGCGGAAATCCACAGTTTAAGTACTAAAACAGTTTTCCAAAATAAATTCTTAAAATTCATGTTTTCAAGACCGCATATAATTTTCTCGAGTTGTTGAAGGTGAGGAGAAAAATATTTTGGTTACCGGAAAAATGTTTAGAAATAATTGCAGCGTCCAGGAGGTTTTGTCCTTCGCACTGTGGCAGAGATTTAGCCAGATAGGTTTTTCAATTATTTCCCAGGGATGTTTTCGATTAATTTTGTGTTTCTCCCCCCGAGGAATGGACAAATTAATCGCTAATGAATTTCTAATCTGATGGAACGTGCGGAAGAAGCAAACACGAAGCGCCTGAGGGCTTCTCGTTTTCTCTCCGTTGATTAATTAGGGCGTGTTTTCTTCCTTCTCAAACTTCCCCAGTGAGATTTCAGTGATCCAATTTCCTCAGCAGAAAGAAAAAGAAGACGAACGAAATGTATAAATCAGAGATGAACAATGGCATTTCGTTGTTGTCTGCCCTGTTTTTCTGGGCTTCACTGGGGCGAATGAGTCTGATCTCTTGGACTGAGGCATGATCGATCTTACGCCGGGATGATTTCTTTTTTGTTTTCTTCTTCTTCACAATAATCTGTGATAATTGCTTACTTTTCGTCATTCATAGTTCTGCGTGATATTAATAAATGTAAGCCTAATCTCCTCCTCTTGTGGGGCCTTTCATTTTCCTGATTCAAACGGGAGCGATTCAATGATCAAACCTCAAATATAAAACGGTCCCATGAAAATAAAAAAAAATCCTTGAATTTTATTGTGACGAGTTGAATGAGTATGCCACCAATTCTTCAAATGGAAAGTTCTGTTCAAAAATAATATTTTTCAATGCAAATTACGGAAGACTTTTCTTTGGCGTTGAATTATCCTAGCCGAGTAATTTTTCGGCGACGTCACTCAAGGAAAATGGCAGAAGACTTGCCGAATTGCGTTCAAGATTTTCACTGTTAGTGTAACATATTTAAAAAAATTGAAGAAGAATGAATGATGAATAAGATGATCGGGAATTGATCATGCAAATTGTGCGAATAGTATTGAACACCTGGAATGCGTCGTCCAAATATTATATATTATCAATTCTCAGACACACTCTAATTTATTTTGCGAATCCCGAAGAAAGAAAAAATTCAGATACAGTATTCGAGTAAGTGTGGTATTTTTCTCTCAGAGACGTTTACCCCAGTGACCGCATTCATATCTCGTGTTGTTGGTACAGTACAATAATTTCGAATATGTGTAGCGAACCCGGGGAGAATTCTTCTGTCTAAAGGAAAGAATTTGCTGATGGATGGGATCAGTAATTAGTAGGAATGCTAATGAGTTGTCCCGAACCTTCACCTGTTGCCTCCTTGAGCCATTTCTCCGATGCTCATTACAACACAAGATCAACGCATTGTCTTCTTTATTAAGACCCTCTTCAATTTGAATTAAGCGTTCAACCTCGAACACTTGAACTAATTTATCGTCCCGAAACGATCGAAGATCTGTTCTGATTTTTATACATTTTATTTTAAAAGTCAATTGTCAATGATTTCCGCGCGGAAGCGTATTTTTGAAATTTTTGCTGAAATTTATAAGCAAAAATGAGGCGCATCAGCAAATCACTAGAAAGACTTATCTGAATGATTTGCTATCGCAAGACAAAATTAAAGATCCTAGTACCAGCCTCCAAGGGAATTTAATTTTAAAAGTGCAAAACTACATTATGACTGGAGAAATAAGGGAAGCTGGAGCATATCCACACTCCTTGTATGTTAAAAGAGGACTTCATTATTGTCTCTGATCACTGGTCTCATAAAGACAACAATCACACACACAATCAGCAAATACAATCTCGCATTGTGCAGTAAAAACTTGCTTTCAAAAAGAAATAAAAATCAGCAAAGAAAACATGCTTCGCCTATTGCGCAATTCCCGACGCGCGAACTTCCGAAGCAAATAACTCCGTGAATTTTACACTTGCAAAATTCCGCTACACCTTAAATTAAAGCTGAAGATGTTCTCCACCTTTTCTTTAATCATATAAAAATTGACCTGATCGACAGATCTTGAGATATTCTCACTTTTATAAATAGAACTTTTCTTCGGTGATAAGAATCTGGAAAACCTTCATGCCAGATTCTTATCTCACTGATGCACAAGCTTTTGGTGCAAACAGTGACTTCAAAAGCCTTGTTTCTACATGTAAATGAATGAATTTATTTCTGCAACATATATATATTTTTTTTTTAATTTGGAAAAACGCGCAGAAATTCTCAGGCATGGGATGAAGAATGTTTCTGTACTTCGCGCGGAAATCAGACACCCTCTTGTGTTGCGAAGCTTTTCTCCGCCTTTTCACTTGTTTCTTAAAGAAAATAAAAAGAGAGAGAGAGAGAGCAAACCCTGCACATTTTACGCATTCTTCGCGCTTTGACTAATGAACAATCAGAGAATCATTAGTGGCTCTAAGAACGCAGCGAGTTTTCCCTTATTTACAGGGAAAGAAAAACGCGGCTTTCGGGGCTCGACTGAGGCCGGAAAAAACACGAACAATTATGCAAACGAGAAAACGGAAAGACGTTCGTTTTTCGGGCACCGAAAAAGTGTATTTTGTTTCACAACTACAGTTTTATTTTATTTCTTTTTTGTGATTTCGGAAAAGTCCAGGACCGCCAGGCACATCCGTCAAATTTCCCGAGAGCCGTAATTTCATGCGTCCCTCGTAGGACACATTTCCTCTGCAACTTGTCCGTGTCTGAGCTGACTTGATTGAGCTTCGTAAATCTCAGTTTATTATTTCTTCGCAGTTTATTTTCTCCCGTGTCCGTGAAAACAGAAAGAAATTACGTGGAAGAAAACGAAATCGCGTTCTAGGGATTGCATATGAGATGCAAATCAAGGTGGAAAGAAAGCATCCCTGCTCCTGAGGTGCTTCATGCATTTTTTTTTCTTCTGTCTTTCGCTTCTCTTTTCGTATTGTTCCGTTTAATTTTTAAGGTGTCGAATTGCTATTTTTCAGTGAGAATCGGAAGGTAGCATAGATCAGAAACGAGAATTACGACTGAATTTGAAAAATTATTCTCAGCAAATGAACAGAGACTTTTGATTGAGCCCTCAGGAGTTCTGAGTGCAGCATTTAGTTTTAGCCAAGTACTGTAACTTGATTAAAAATGTACGGAACATAACATTTATTTTCACCGCTCATACGTAAATAATTTCGTTTACAATTTATGATACTTACAATTCCACAGGTCAAAATTATTTTTCAAGCCTCGAAGGCACCTTAGTTGGATTCTAGATTTTAGTTTTGACATTTTCAGTAAAAACTGCTGCTGATTTCGTATTTCAAGTTCAAGAAAAGTCGGAATATTTGAGCATTACGTTGATGAAGTATCGAGTCCATGCATGAGGCTCTGTGAAGTTCAAAGTAAAATAATAATATAATAAATATATTGAACTAAGAATAAAACCCGGACATGGAAGCCGAGTGAAGGGTGCCACGAACTTGCATCCTTGGTGATCACCGGAAGATAGTATGTAATCTTTGTTCCTCTGACACCGCCTAAAGTTACTAGTTCATACAGGGGTGTTCTCAAATAAAATGCACTCCATCAGGCTCTCTATGTAACGAACAGACTGTATCCCCGAAAGCTGAAATCTGAAAACTAAATCAGCAGTATTTCGTCTACATTGCACAAGTAAAAATTTGCGAGCAGTTTTCTTGGCTCACTCAGCAACAAAAATGTCAAGAGAAAGGCCAATTTATTTTTAACATTTGAAATTATTTTTCGGACTGGATGCATTTGATGTTCTTTCGTCAATCGTATAACGTTAGTAACTGCGAAACTTTTCAAGCTTAAAAAAGATCGAAAATATAATCTGAACGAATTAAGATGGGAAAAACGTGAAATATTAAAATATTATATAAATATTAATAATAATTATAACGTGAAACGTGAACATGAAGTATGCGAAATATTCGATAAATGGAAAAGTAACATAGGCTCAAAGATTCTCTCGAGGGGTTACAATTTATGAACGTACTTCTTGGATTTATGTAATGTAGAATAAATTCCTCAATACAAAAGTCAATTCATTTTATAATTCCTTATTTTATTCTTTTAAAAAGTCCTCGTACGAAAATAATGATCAAATTATGTGTAGCGCGAGTTGAATTTGCAAAGGCCAACCAATTTCAGTTCCCGCAAATTTGAATTGCCGGTGGATGATTATTTTGTTCGGAAATGTCAATGACTTCGCAGTATTGTTTCATTTTATTCAGTTTTTGAGTATTTTTTTCTGGAGCAACCCATTACAAGAACGGATTTTGTCAGGAGAATGACAACTGATCAGCCTCCGTGGTTCATCACTCATACCTGCACGAAGCACCTGAGCGCAGTTCAAATTGCTGGGTTTCATTTTCCCCGCAGGCAAAAATTGTCTTCCTGAAACAAAATTAGACCAAGAAAAAAAAAAGCTACTTTTTTATTTTACCTCATAAATTTGTTTTACGATGTATGAATAATTTTTATATCGAACAAAGAAGAGTCTGAAGGACGGATTTTCTAATGACACATCCTGAAAATTACCCGCCTCATTCAGTCTTTTTTTTTTTTTTCAAGCACAGCGAATTTATAAGTTGGCAGCTGCGGATTTTTCAAATCGAATTTATGACTTCTTATTGGTGCAATTTTCTTGTTGCATTTGAGTAATTTTTAAAATACCACGTTACTGTTCATTTAAATGTTTAAATTGAATGTCTTGAATAACGGTCAACATCTGAGGCATTTTCCTTATTTGGAAACTGAAGTTTTTGCTGCTACGATTTAAAATCAATAAAATGTTTGAATAATGAATGTCGAATCATCATCCAGTTTCTCTTGAATTTTTGAAAATAAATAATTCGTCTGAAAATATGTTGTTTTTTTTTTTACTGGGTACTTGGAAGGATAAATACAGTTTTCTGATGTCGAAGTGAAGCGAAAGACAAGGATGGCTATTATAATCGACACATCCTCTCAATAATGAAAATCCTTGACCTGCTTCAAGAGTAGTGTTATTTTTTTCCTTGGCAATAATCGATTCATGTTCCGAAGGAAATGAAAATTTCCTCGCAGCTGCGCGTCAATTCGATTTTTCGCCTTTCATGGGTTGTCCTGCGAACCCAATTTTAGGGGGCCACGGTATTTCATCGGAATGGCCGGAATATTTAAGAAAAATTTGAATGAGAAAATAGTAATAAAATCCCCGCCACTTTCAAAGGTTGCGTTTTTTGAAGTACAGCAAGTTATGCTCATGAAGCGGGTGATTTAAGCCAGGGGTGTGTGCATGTGTGTGAGAGAGACCCAGGTTCGGCGATGACCCGAGGTCGTTTTCCAGACCGAGTTGCGAAAGGGACCCGGCCATAATTTACGCCTGCTTCCACCGTTAATTACAACTGGCTCATTTCCCGACACGGTTGATTAATCGGCGCGAAGAAAACCTCTGGCCTTTTTACTCGCCCGATTACCTTTTCTTTTTTTAATTTTAATGGCTTTAATTAATGCGATTCATGTCCGTTTCGATGGTTCTTAGTACCGACTCATTGCCATACTGATTCATTGTGTATGAGAAATATTTTCTACACTTCCGCATTTCGGGCTTAAATGGAGTAGACGGGGTTTTATGGCTATTGCTGGTGCGACGCGAGCGGCGTTTTTATTTTTCAAATTGGAAAGTGCGTCTGATATTCGACTCAAATATTGTATTATGTTTTATTGAACAACTTTTGGAATGATCACATTGGGACACCATTTAAACAAGTTCTCGGTTAAAACGTTTCTGGTGGAAACATTTTCTAACCGTTGCTGTATGAAAAATGAATCTTGAGACGTATTTTCATTCACTGAGGAATTCCTTGGATTTTAGTCGAGAACTTGGCAAATTTTGTTCACAAATTGAAATTTTACGACAACATTCACCTTTAGTATCACTACCGGAAATATTTCCTGGATCAGGAGACGAAGAAAACTCCATTTCATTGAAATGTGGCTGTCAAAATAAAAATTGTAAACGATTGCCCATTTTTTGTAAGTCTTGGACTGGGGAGAATTTTTATAAATCTCGAAACTGTGCGAGGTGAGCATGAAGCAGACGAATTTTGTGCGAGAAATTTTTTTTTAATGATCTTGATGAACTTTTATTTCAGTTTATTCAGAGTGCATTTTAGCGTGATTTTGCGCAAAAGAAGGAAATACTGTAATTTTTATTTTGAGAAATGTTTTCTTGCGTTAACTGATTAGCGTTGGTATGCATGCATTTTCCTCCGGGAATGGATTGAGAAATCGAACGAGGCCGTCGAAAAATAGTTTCGATGATCGATCGATCATTCAAAGTAATANAAAAAAAGATCGTTTCGTGTTTATGTTCCCTATACATACGCGTTGCCTGTAGTTTGTGCTTTGGTTTTGGAGATGCGATGACAACGCTTGGGTGGGGTCTTTTCTGAGTCAAGGTTTTTCAAGAGTTGAAGACAGCTTTTTTTATTTTATGAAATAAGGCCAGGATTTTTGGCTCAAACTAGTTTTTTGATCGATTTGGTCTCCTGAACTTTCCTTGCGTGGGACGAAATCACCGACCGACCGGCCTTACGTGGAAGCGAATATATTTCGCTGCGCGTTTCGCGTAGGCATTTGATCAAGTTTTCAACATTAACCGTTAAGTTTTTCTTTGCCGTGATTTTTTTTTTCTGTGTGTGCATAAAATGTGGAATAGAGAAGCTTATTGTTCTCCCGCTTTGTTAGAATTGAGGTAGGTTCATCACGCAAGATCAAGTGTAGGAAATCAACTCCTTTTTTCTTGAAATAAGTTTTGGGGATTTTTAGATTCTTCACTCGAAAGGAGTTGCTTTGATGCAGTGCAAATGTGTGAATTTCTTGTAAATTCTAGGCCTTGGGTGAAACTGAAAATGCACCCGGTATGGCATCAAGATTTGAGCGAAGCACTAAAAAAGAAGCTAAAATAATTCTTTAAACAGAAAATTGCAACATATTCTTTTGACTCTAATAACAAATACCACTTGCCATACAATCAATCCTTGGGGAATTTCTTTCATGCGTAAAAAGAGGGATCCAGAAGCAGATGCAACTTCGGTATGGCTCAGGGCGAAATTAAAATACCACCAAGACTGTCAATGACATCTATCGCATCAGAATGATTTTTCATTTGATTGTGAAAAGTCTCGAGAATTTACATTAATTCTTTTTTTTCAATTTAAACTATTTCATTTTAAAAAGAGGTCACTTGAAATCTATTCAATGCTGATTTTTAAGAAGGATCCATCAAGCTGATCTGTTGAATTCTAATTGCATGACTGACAGTGACATCTACGCAAATTGTTACAATTTTTCAAATCATGGACAAAGCAGGGAAATCTTTCATGTCAAATATGGACTCCCACGCTAAAATTTCGAAAGCTTTTGAATCATATTGAAGAGTAACTCAAGAAATTTGAAAGCAGCCTTAATTGTCGGGTTCAAAGATTATTTTGACAAAGTCACGATCCCCCTGCTTTGAAGATCACAATTCAAAAGGCTGAATAATGAATCCGATTGGTCATTGAGAATGATTGATTCTTCCTGACTATTGCGTGCGTTTCGGCTGGATTGGAACCCCATGCATGAAATCCCCGGGCCAAGAGGCAATCAAAAGGTTAAGTAGGGGCGTGTGACGACGAGAAGAAAGGTGTACAAAGCTGTGCATCTTTTCGGTACTTCCTGATGTTATCACTTTCTGTATGAACTGAGTACTGCTTCGGATTCCGAAGTACCCAGTTTAAAATTCCGGCGAAGTGCCGAGTTCAATCTCAATGACCACCGAGTTCTTTTTTTTTTTGAGGAATTTATTTATTCCCGAGTAGATCAGAAATAAGATTTATGCTATAAACGATAAATATTTGGAATTTGTCCTGATTAATTGACGAGGTAGCGGTTGATTGAACTTCTGTCAGGAATCCTTCGTTCCTACAAGCCCTGTCTCAGAATTCGGATATTGCCTCATTAAAAAATTGAATTTTTTTCTTTCATTTGACTGTTTCTTATTCCATCTTGAGTTTCAGAAGCAAATTTTTTAAAAAGTTATGCATCGTTTTTTACTTAATTTTTCTAGGAATCTGGTTATTTTATTATCTAATTGATGAATCCGATTCAAAAATTAAAAATTCGATGTGGTCATCCTTGTTACTATACGAGAAATTTAGAAATATTCTTGTGATATGAATATGAGAATACTGTATCAAAAATTGAAATAAATTACTGTTGAAAATAATTACTGTATTAATTTCTTTGTAATAATGAGAATACTGTACTGGACAATTCTTCACTCAAATTACGAAAATGTGTATTACACCAGAGGGATATTTTACTGTTAAAATATAATTTCTCATTTATGGATAGCTCTACCGGTAATCTACATCCTACAACTTGAATCTGTCTCTGAACACGAAGAAAAGTTCTCCTCCTGAACAATTCCATTGCTAAGCCTCTTCTTTCTTGAATTTGCTTTCAACTGAATCATATCCTACACATTTCCGGGTAACAACACCAAACAATTCAACATTGAAGTCAATTTTTTAAAGTACGGAATGCCCAGGAAGTTTATGGGATTGACAAAAGGGTCTTTCGGTCACTCACCTGGAAATATAATCCTTCTTCTATTCACCCCATTTTTCATCCTCTTCTCCTTCGGGTTTTCCCTTTTTTTTTGGATGACCGAAAATGCAATTAAATATTAAAAAAAAAACAAGAAAGGGGACTTAGGCGGAGAAGGGACATCAACCAGGACACGTGTCATGCTGCGGGAAGCCATGAATCCGCGGTGCGCCATTGACCCCGGCGACCCATCAGCCGCCAATTCCAATAAACCCCGTGTGGGGAGGACGGGAATAAGTGCCCGGGTACTTTGCTGGGCTTTATTGAAAAAGTGTTGCAACCCTGGTTAACTCTGCTGCCCGCCCACACTGACCCCGGGGGAGAGGCGACCTCGTTCTTCTCCAACATGTGCTTCGTTGGGTGAAGAAAAACAAAACAAAACAAGACGATGGAGTGCGATTGAATTTGGGAAACATTGTGAAGGTGACCTGTGGGAAACTTAGTACAATAAGAGTCCAGTGAAGAATGGCTAATGCTGTCCACTCCTTTAAGTGAGTCACAAGTCTCTCAAAATGGTTTTTTTTTCGATTGCATTATTTATAAACAGGGGGACTCCGGAACGATCTCGTTTACAACGGTATTCCCTGATCAACGAATTTTTCGGGTCCCTTTTTGAGTTCTCTCGCAATTATTGTAAGACGGTTTTCTTTACAACAAAATGTTGTCTACGCTTCTTCAAATGATCCACCATTAGTGAAAAAGCCAACTGCATCCGAAATATTTTAATCTATATTCGAGGAATGCCTTTCTAATTTTTAAAAATAAAATAATCCGATGGCGGAAAATTCAGATTCCTTGTCATAATTACGTGTGCTTTTGAAGAAAATCCAGATCCCATTTATTCGATACTCATATAGAAAATGAAGATAAATATAACGACTCCTGAAGCCTCTAGAAAATTTACAAATGGAATGAAATCCTCTTCATCAATAGCATTTCCCTTTGAAGTCCAAATATCCAAACCAGCCGAATCGCTTCGATTAAATGGTCACTGAACTCTTCTATAGGGACCATATGCGAATATCAGTGTTACCACCTGACTTTTTTTTTACACATTCCAGATGTCACTTTCTATAAAAAAGAACATGACAGGTGGAAAATGAGCTCTCAACTCTACCTTTCATCCCCATCATCATCATTAAGATTAACGGTCTAAAGAGAACAATTATAAACGCTCAGCTCAAGAAAAAAAAAACAACGTCTGGGGAAGTTCTTAAAACTGATAAATCAGTAACTGCGCTGATTTTCAGTCAATGAAGCATTCATGCCAAATTCCGTGAGTGGTGACTGTAAACATAGAAACGGTTTGCAATAAAAATTTAAGGTCGCTTCTAATCGACCTGACTGGCATTATTGACGAGGTGAGCTGATTTATTTATTTTTTCTTTCTCGCGAGGATGTCCGGTGCTCAAATAAAAGAGGCCGTGGCAAGTACTCAGTACTCGTGTATTTGAAAATGCGTCCAAGGTATCATTACAGTACTTGTTTATATTTATTTGCAGTGTTATTTGTCTTCTTCTTTTTCGGACGAGCGGGGCGAGAAACGATTCATTAGCGTGCCGTCACGGTCGCGTGAATTTCACGAGTCCGTGAACTTGCGAAGAGATAAAAAGGCGAGACGGAAGGAATGTGAAATGTTCGAAGATGAGGGTTTCGGAGGAAAGTCTTTTATTTTTTATGCTTATTGATTGATTTATTATTATTTTCTGGGTTTGTGAAGAGTCTGGCAGGATATCCGATTACCAACGCGCACGCGATTCCGTCATCCGAATTTTACCGGCTTCGTTCCTTCGATAGTCTTCAAACGGTTTAAAAATGGTTCCGTGGTTTTTAAAAACATGTTTTGTGCAAAATAAATTAGCAATATTTATTTATTATCTGCAGTGAAGCTTTTTTTCGGCGTGTGATCGGGAAACAAATTGAACGAAGCCGCGTGAGCACGGAGTGGACTATAGGAAAGAGTTAATAAAATTTTGAATAATTTCTTTGAAGCCTCACATTTTCTCTACGGTTGAAGCAATCGCCAATCAAAATATGTTGAATGAAACTTTATCTAATCGCCTGTACAAAGTAATAAAAATCCATGCTTTTGGTTGCACTATCATTTCTAAAATGCGGATTAAAAAAAGTAATGCACTCGACGAAGTTACATCGAGCTTTTCCTTGGTGGTTCAAGGGTTTGTTTGAGAGTTGCCCGATTTTCGCTTGTCTTCGATGGTTTTTGAAAATAGCCTTCAATCGTATACGCAGTTTATTTCTGCAAATATTATCAATAATAATTTGTCAGGGCGGTGATGAGTGAAAATAATTTCAGATGCTTCGGAATTATTATCCTACTTTCACTCGCATTTGAAATGTTCTTATACAGTTGATTCGCGTTTTATCAAGCGACTTCTCTGATGATTAAAAAGTCTGAAGAGAAACAGTAAATGCTGAAAATATTAATATTTTATTTCACCAAGTTCATACACATCTGAATCGTAGTCAAGAAAGACGCTGCCGCGAGAAGTTCTCCACAGCAGAGTACACTTTTTTATACTCACCAATATGCCAAAAAAAAAGTCATCTGACAATAATCTCTCAAAAATTGTCAAATAACAGCATTGAATCTGTGGAAAAGTCTGGCTCTGCCGAATACTTTTCTCCGTGTAAAAACTTAATAAAAAAAACCTGGAATTATTTCCGTATTGCTTCCTAGACGCAATTCCAGCACGACAAAAAAAAAAAAAAAAACGCCCCTATTTTACCGGCTTCGTTCCTTCGATAGTCTTCAAACGGTTTAAAAATGGTTCCGTGGTTTTTAAAAACATGTTTTGTGCAAAATAAATTAGCAATATTTATTTATTATCTGCAGTGAAGCTTTTTTTTCGGCGTGTGATCGGGAAACAATTGAACGAAGCCGCGTGAGCACGGAGTGGACTATAGGAAAGAGTTAATAAAATTTTGAATAATTTCTTTGAAGCCTCACATTTTCTGTACGGTTGGAGCAATCGCCAAGGAAAATACGTGAAACGAAAGTTTATCTAATCGCCTGTACAATGTAATAAAAATCCATGATTTTGGTTGCACTATTACTTCTAAAATGCGGATTAAAAAAAGTAATGCACTCGACGAAGTTACATCGAGCTTTTCCTTGGTGGCTCAAGGGTTTGTTTGAGAGTTGTCCGATTTTCGCTTGTCTTCGATGGTTTTTGAAAATAGCCTTCAATCGTATAAGCATTTTATTTCTGCAAATATTATTAATAATAATTTGTCAGGGCGGTGATGGAGTAAAAATAATTTCAGATGCGTCGGAATTATTATCCTACTTCCACTCGCATTTGAAGCGTTCTTAAGAACATTTTTTCTCATTTTATTACGCGACTTGTCTGATGATTAGAAAGTCTGAAGGGAAATGCTGAAAATATCAAGATTTTATTTCACCAAGTATCTGAATCCGAGTCGAGAAAAAGGCTGCTGCGAGAAGTTCTCCACAGCAGAGTACACTTTTTTATGCTCATCAATATGCCAAAAAAAGTCATCTGACAATAATCTCTCAAAAATTGTCAAATAACAGCATTGAATCTGTGGAAAAGTCTGGCTCTGCCGAATACTTTTCTCCGTGTAAAAAATAAAAAAACCTGGAATTATTTCCGTATTGCTTCCTAGACGCAATTCCATCATGACCAAAAAAAAAAATACGCATCGTTACAAGTGGCGGTGACCGTAAAAAGGGGGAAAAGCGAGATGGAGAAAAGCAGCACCTCTTTTGCTCGCGTACGTTCCGCTACGCTGCACAGCTTGATTTTAGACTTCCAGAAAGAAAAGTCATAAGCGATTGCGTCTTTTGAGTTTGAGAGGGTTGGGGGGATTGGTCTTTCCTGGGGACTGGTGTCTGGTTATGTATAAATTATTATTATTTTTTTACTCTTGCCGCATTCAGTTTTTAGTGAAGTACAGGGGGACTCTTTCTATAAGGAAATTCACGGGACCAGAGAAAATATACTAAATTGCACGGAGACAATTTCGTTGTCTCCATAACAAGCATGGGAACCAAAAACTAAAGGGACTGGTTATCTAAAAATCACTTTTCCTCATTTCAGTTTTTAGTGAAGTATAAGGTGGACACTCTCTACAACGAAATTAGCGGGACCAGGAACAGATTGTTTGTGGAGACAATTTCCTAGTAGATAAACCCCATCAGCACGGGGAAAGAATAAAAAACTGGAGTACCTGATTATTTAATAATAATCGTAATTATTTAATTAATAAAAGAATGATAATAATTATATAAGTTAATTTTGTATATATAGCTCCATTCGGTTTTTGATGAAGTAGCAGGTAGACTCTCTCTGTTTATATGAAGAAATTCACGGGACCAGGAAAATTAAATTAGTTATGGAGATAATTTCGTTGTGTAGAACCCCTATAGCATGGGAAGAGAACCCTATATGGGACCTAAAAACTAATTCGTTATGCAGAGAAAATCGTCGTAGACGAGCTTGTTGTGGAGAATGCACCTGTATACAACTTTCTGATTCTGGACAAGAGCCTCACAAAAAGGTACTTCTCATGAAATAGTATAAAACCGATGAAAATAAAGTCAGCCCTCAATTCAAAGGCAATTATTGGTTGACTGTGCCTTATTTTAATGGGTTAAGAACTACTGTATTTAATGCTATGCCCCATTTTCAGAGGCTCTACATTTTTGTCCACAGTATAAATTTGATTTCAGATTTATGTAGTTGAAAAAAGTTATGGATAGATGGTGGCTTGGCGGTATTTTCGCTGGTTTGGCCCGATTTTATGGGATGTACCATGTTGTGAGGCTCTAAATTATTGTCAACGCCTGCTTAGTATCAATAAATGGCCATGAATGGAGGCATTAATTTTTAGGGGTGACTGTATTTTCAGGGATTTGGCACTATTTTATGACGTATGCGGCTTTTGCGATGGTCTAAAACTGAACCACGGTCCAATCCTGACTATTGGCAAGAATGTATAGTGGCACGAAATGATGGGTTGACTTAATTTTTCATTTTTTGGCACATTTTTTCATGCGATGCGCTGCTTTTGCGAAGTCAAACAACAAGTGTGAAGGGCCATTTTACTGGTACATATTGGTACCCAACACCAAATTATTGTGGGATCAATGGAAACACTGCAAGTAAAATAGAATTTCTTTCAAAATTCTCTTGTAAAGCAGTCTTGAGCTGAATGCCCTTCTGCTCTCCAATTGAAACTCTAAAAATGAATTTCATTCAATTTTACAAGTGAAAACCTGAAAATGTGGCCACAAACGTGCACTTTGCATTTAAATGCGTTAAAAGATGAAACGTTCTTGAATTTGAATTTCTTTTGAATCATTGCCCCGTTTTTTTTTCTTATCACGGATGCGATATGTGTTGTTTTGGGACATTTTCAACGGTTAAAATAGAAAAGCCTTCCCCATAAATCAACTTTCAGAGGATAAATTATGAAGACAACAAAGAAAACAAAATTTCATGACCTAAAAAACTCAAAATTTTTTCATCCTAGTTAAATACCTTCCTCTTAATTTTAGACTTGGAAAAATTTTTGGCTGCAGCTGCTAAGCCTGTGATTATTTTTTGGCAAGGCTAACATGCAAAATTGGTTCTGGGTTCTTGATGCATGTGAGTGATGGAAGAACGGGATCGAATGCACTGGTAGTTCGGTTAATGGCCTCAATTTCTTCGGAAGAAAGCCATTTTCCAAATGAGCGATTTACCAGGTGATGTAAATCCACAGGATGGATAAAAAAAACATTAGAAAAATATTTCCTTTGCTATAACTCTTGAGTAGCTCGAGCCATAACGATTAAAATGTCGTGAAAGAAACAATCCGAATGAGTTCTAAGGCCACTGTCCGAATCAACGTATTAAATGAGTGCTTACACGCATCAGCTTCACGCACAGGTTGTGTATAAATTACTCCTGATAAAATAAATTGTGCATATGACTTATGCGATTTATTGCCAGAAATTCAAATCAGCCCAAGGCTGCTATCCGAATCCACCATTGACGCGCAAGTACTGACGCAGTATCAGGTTTCTCTGTCTCTTTATAGCCCAGGATTTTATATCACCTGCTAATTAATGACCTGCAATTCAACATGCGGGATAATTTAGGAGAACACGGGCTTTCAAAGGACCGATTTCGGCCAAGACAAATTGATCCATTCCGAACAGGTCAGTTCCAACGGGGGGCTGCTTTGAAAAATGAAGGAGTTCCTTAAGCCGGACGCGGTGGAAAATTCAGCCGAGATTTATCGGGCTTAATCCCGGCGTGTAAAATGGCTTCCTGGTTCTGGGCCATGAGACGAATTGGTTGCCTGTGAACCCGAGATTGAATTATTACAGCCATGAGAGGCCAGGGCATTTGTTTCCTCTCCTTGCGCCGGATGCTGGTCGAGATAAACGCTTGCAACCCGTTCTCGAACCCTGCTGATCCAACCCCGAGGGGCTTCTCAAAAATGCAATGCAGGAGGAGAATCTTGTTTTAAAGGAGTCTCGTTATAATGAACGCTGTTTTACGACGTTTCATCCAGTTGACAATAAGATTCCTGCCCAACAGCATTGGAGCTATTTTTTGTTTTGTTTTTCCGTAACAGAAGAGTCAACCCTTCGACTTGAAGCCACCTTCTCATAGTGCCTCAAATTTACCTGGAAAAAATGCATCTCCATGGTGTTCCTGAGGAAAATCCCGATTTATTGTCAACTCACTTAGTGCCACCAAAAATGTCTCGCCTGGGATGAAAAATGGGCTTACAATTAAAGAAACTAGGATTTTTTTCCATGGAAATCTTTTGGCATTCCGAAGAGGCATATGCCCATGCTCAAGATAATTTTGAAAATGCTATTCCTTTATTTAAATTTCATCTACAATGAAACTCATTTTCCTAATTGGGATGACCTCTTCAAAAAAATTTGCTACATGATCTTTGTGCTTACAATAAATATTAGCTACTGTACAAGAATTTCATGAAAGAGCTCCACTCTTTTACTTATTAAAATACTGTATGTGAAAATACAATATATGAAATATTATGTATCATTGAGAAAATTGAAATACAGTTTAAAATCAGTGCATTTGAGCTTCGACTTGTTCAGGCTTCCTCTTTAAAAAAAAAAAAAAGACTCGATAAATGACCTGCAAATTTTTGCAATGAGCTTATTTTCCCCAAAGACTGTAGAAGTGTAGAGGCTCTCAACTAAATCATCCTCTCATATAATACTTCGTCACAAAATGTTCCAGGAAGGATGATGGCACTAAATTAAGGTTTAACTGTATTTCTCTGTCATAATATTTTTTTCAGGTCAACGCGCCCTCATTTAAGACACCCACCAAGATTTTGGGTTCAAACATTAAACACGAAAAATTTTCGGAAGATGTGTTCTTGAATTCTCAGGATCAAATTCCATCTTCTTCCTCGTCGTGCCTTCTGCGCGATTTTTTAAAAGTTTAGAAAAAGAAGCTGGATGAAATTACTCAAATTGATGAAGATTAATGTAACTTTAGATTCTAATTTCATCCTTTTCTTCGAAATCTCATGAACTTGGAATGCTCTTGTATGAATAGGTCTTTACCCATAATCATCCTTGAACTGATAATACTGTTGTTAAGGATCTCTTGCTAGAATTTTATGTTTTACTTCTCTGTGACATTTCCTGTACGTGACGCAACATTCGTGCTATATTCTCTTGCAGACATTTTTCTTGCTTTAAAGATATAAATACTGATGAAGTTAAAAATCGTACGATTCTTGGAAAATTTAAAGAACCGAAACGCTCAAGACGTTGCAAGAATGTATAGTGGCACGAAATGATGGGTTGACTTAATTTTTCATTTTTTGGCACATTTTTTCATGCGATGCGCTGCTTTTGCGAAGTCAAACAACAAGTGTGAAGGGCCATTTTACTGGTACAATGGCCCAACACCAAATTATTCTGGGATCAATGGGAACACTGCAAGTAAAATAGAATTTCTTCCAAAATTCTTTTGTAAAGCAGTCTTGAGCTGAATGCCCTTCTGCTCTCCAATTGAAACTCTGATAATGAATTCCATTCAATTTTACAAGTTGAAAACCTGAAAATGTGGCCACAAACATGCACTTTGCATCTAAATGCGTTAAAAGATGAAACGTTCTTGAATTTGAATTTCTTTTGAATCATTGCCCCGTTTTTTCTTATCACGGATGCGATATGTGTTGTTTTGGGACATTGTCAACTGTTAAAAAGCCTTCCCCATAAATCAACTTTTAGAGGATAAATTATGAAGACAACAAATAAAACAAAATTGTATGACCTAAAAAACTTCAAGATTTTTTCATCCTAGTTAAATACCTTCCTCTTAATTTTAGACTTGGAAAAAATTTCGGCTGCAGCTGCTAAGCGTGTGATTATTTTTGGCAAGGCTAACATGCAAAATTGGTTCTGGGTTCTTGATGCATGTGAGTGATGGAAGAACGGGATCAAATGCACTGGTAGTTCGGTTAATGGCCTCAATTTCTTTGGAAGAAAGCCATTTTCCAAATGAGCGATTTACCAGGTGATGTAAATCCACAGGATGGATAAAAAAAACATTAGAAAAATATTTCCTTTGCTATAACTCTTGAGTAGCTCGAGCCATAACGATGAAAATGTCGTGAAAGAGACAATCCGAATGAGTTCTAAGGCCACTGTCCGAATCAACGTATTAAATGAGTGCTTACACGCATCAGCTTCACGCACAGGTTGTGTATAAATTACTCCTGATAAAATAAATTGTGCATATGACTTAT
>CAJPEX010005030.1:0-18364 GCA_905338405.1 Notodromas monacha | reverse complement strand
CACTTGGGCCAATTGCCTGGGCATGCTTGGGCTACTCTACAACAAGGTGTACAAGGAGAACTCTGTGATATGTTCTGAGTTGTTTGCCCAGGGAAGACTGGATATTGAAAGGTAAGAATGATGTGTGCAAAAATCACATGGCAGAGTAGGAATTTTTCAATTTGACCACAGGTCACTTAAATGCTCCCAGGCTGGGAAGGCCAAAGTCAGGAAAAATCCAGGAGGCAAAATTCCTTTTGTTTTAAGGATGATCTCCAATGCTGATCCTATGCTAGGAATGCAGGAAAAATTTCATCCAGTGAAGGATTTTTTATTTTTCATGCAATAAGTTTTCTGCAGAATCATAAAAATGTTGACTTTTTGAGCGAGGGTCATTGAAATGTCCCCATGCCAGGAAAGACTATGATGAGTCAGGAAAAATATGATAATTTCATATTTGTTTTACAAATCACCAGTGCTAATCATATGCTATGCTGCATCAAAAAGGTCACCCAGTGAGGAATTTTTTTCTTTCAAGGTAAAAGTATCCAATACAAGAGTATTTTTTTCCCAGCTTAGGCCTGTTGGTTCAAAAATAGCATTTTTATTTTCAGTGCTGCCTGTGGGAATAAATGTATTGCTAAATTATCCTGACTTTGCTGCACAATGGTTAAAATGTGATCCAGGTTTGAGCTAACTTTGAAGCTCTAGAGCAGATAAACAAACATTGCTTTTTCAATTTTCAAAAGACATTTTCTGCTTCTGAATTGTTGTGAAAATATGAAAATTATTGATGATATGAGTTTTTAACCCTTTTTGTGCACATTTTCAGCAACGACTTATTATTGCTTTACTGAATTTGCACTTTGCTTTTATTGATTTACTATAAGAAACCTTCATATCACATGGTCAAAATCTCAATTTTGCAGGTGTTGTGTGTGGATGTCAGAGAATGCAGTTTTATAGACTTCAGAATTGGCAAAAAAATTTCAGTGCAGACTTTACAGAGTATGCACAATTGGTCTCGCAAAATCAAATCTTTAGTTTGCTCTTTTAGTTTTTCACTTAATTCAGCAGTGTGCCTCTATGGGCTACTCAAGAAAACCTTGAATCATCACCACCACGAACTGATGCAATTCCCATTTTCACACAGCTATGTCGCAGATTCTCAATTCGGCCTCCGTCTGGCCACCAAAGATCCATTCGCCATTTCTGGCTNGCAAAATTTAAAATGAAATTGGATAAACGCTTTTCGCCATGGACAAGTGGAATCGCACTCGTTGCATTTTCTGGAGTTCTTGTTTTCCTGGTCGCCAAATTCGCCTCTTTGCCAAAAGAATCTGGTTTGAGTCGTTTGACATGATTTGAATCGCGCCAAAATTTCCCGTGGTTTTTTAACGCATTGAATGATGTTTTTTAGTTGTTGGAATGATCGTTGATTGCAATTCCTCGACTGCTCCGAGCCAGCAAAAAGAAATAATTTTGGCGATACAAACAGCATTTGAATGGATCAGTTCGGAAGAGGGTCACGTCGTCAGAAGTGTGCAAATTTGTGCCGACGACGAATCACGAGAAATTTTGAAACATTTTGGAAAGGCTTTCGCAGAAGGAGGTTTTAAATCAATAATTGACTTGAGGTTCGTTTCGGAAGTGATTGATTAATTTTTTCAATATCTGATTCGTGCCGATTTTGCAGAAAACATAGATCGACTCAACATGGCGAAGAAAATATATTTGCACAATTTCCGTCTGGGCCAAATATTTTCACGCCATTTCCAAAAAATTTACGCGAACTCAGGGACTCGAGAATTATTTCGCCTTACGCAGATTCGAAGTCTTCCAATTTGGCCCTAATTCACAAAATGGGTCAAATGAAAGCAAAAACACTTCTGACAATAATTTCGCTGGATCCGGATTATCGCGAAGATTTCATCGCATTTTCGGATCAAGTTTCAATGAAATTTCTGCCAGCAATTGAGCACAAAAGCGTCGGGCAAACATTGAAGCAAGTTTCGAGCGTTTGCCGGGAATTCGGCGAAGTTTCTATTGTGCTGTTTGTGGACGGGAAAGTCGTTGCTGATTTATTGGCAAATGCTGATGAAATCAGCTTACAGAGGATCTGGTACTTCCCTGATGCTCATTTCTGGGAGGATGAGTTAAACTTGAAAGATCCACTGGTTTCGAGGAATGCTGGGAAAGTTGGACTGATTTCCATCGGATTTCTCGGGGTCAGACAAACAGGAACATACAGGTGATTTTCATGAAGCCATTTTCCCCCATCAAAACTAAAAGCAAAAATATTTCCAAGCTATTCAATTTTTTTTTCATAATATTTCTCGACCAAATGTTTATTTCACTCGATATAGGAACATCTTGCATTAAACTAGAAAAGATTTTTCCGAAGAAAATCCCAAGCATTTTCGCTGAAAATTTTCAAGAACGCAGCAGGATTTATTCTCAAATAAAATAATTGGGCAAACGCTGCTTCTAATTGTACAGTATACTTTTGTAGCTTATTTAGAAAATGTTCCCTTGTCACAATTATTTTTCCTGCCAGCCTTTACATTTTCCTCTGGGTTCGAAATCAACTCGCTCAGCCATGTTTGATTTTTGAGTGAAGGTTATTTGAACGAGGATTTCAAATTCTTGAGGATTTGTTTCCCGTGAAATATTCTGCACACACTGTAATACTGCACAGGAATGTTAAAATTTGGCACAATGCTCTTGATTAAGTTAGATTCGCCAATATTTGAATTCGAATACCAGAAAGTAAAATTTAACCAAAAAGTTCAGCTCGAAACAACGCAAAGTTTTTTTTTCGTGCTGATGATTTTTTTTAGAAATTATATTATATTGCCAGGTGATGGTGTTATTTACAGGTTGTTTTTTTTCTTTGGGAATGTTATTTTATGCTTTAAAGGCACAAGATGATGCAGTTACTGAACCAAAAGCTGGGCAGAGGTCCGTCCATTTACGCCATTTCGGCATTTGAAACCGCACTTTTGGCGGTGTCGGAAAATTGCACACGTGGCATCACCGGAAGTTTGGAGTTTGATGCATTCGGGAACAGGGTATCTTCTACCGGAAATGTTTCATCGCCATCAGGAAGCATCTTCGTGGGGCTAAGTGCATTTCCGGGACCATTTTCTGACGAAGTGTCTCGCCGATTTCAAATTTTGCGCGACGGAGTTTGGATCCCTCACGACGCGTTCGAAATTTGGCACAACAGCACGGAAAACCGGGTCGAGGTCGCTGAAGGCGTCATGGCTGCTTTTGTCTTGACAAAACAGCATTTGATGGAATTGCGAAGGATCTGTGCCGATTCCGGGTATAAGGATAACCCCCTTTCGATTCCGTGTTTACCCTGATATAACACAAAAAGTTCTTTTTTATTTGACAAAATGTCGCTTTAAAAAATCAGGCCACTGCGCCTCATTTTCTGTGGGTGTCTGGTATTTTATGGGGCATCTCAGATTTTCAGAAGTTCATCATACCATTGCCTGTTCAGTAAAGTATTTTCAATGCAATGTATAGGAATTCAATAAGCAATTAATTAATCAAAGAATGTGTTATCTTGAAATGGTGAGCAAATAAAAAGAATGTGGTGATCAATCACCATTGTTAATTTAATTGCTTACCTGATTGACAAGGGATTAGAGATTTAAATTTTTTCTGCAATTTCTGTAGGAAACGCAAAAGTTACTCATTGAGAGTATTATCAAGTCAAATTTATTATCTATTCCGCATAGTAAGATACACCAAATATTGTAGAGCAAAGCAATGACAACAAGGTGTATGTTCAGAGTCTGGGTGGGGTAAACTTAACTCAATATGAAATGCACCTGTATTTATAGCTTTGGTTGACGGAGGTTGAGGAATGCACATAGTGACCAATTTGGATTGGGGACATCATACTTTGTTTGTTTAAAGGGAAGAACCATGAGCGCAGTTGAGAAAGTATTTTGTCAACAACAGGATTGTGAAATATAATTACCAGCACACCAGGTGCAATCAAGAGAAGCAGAATACATAAATTAGCTTAAAACGGCTTTTAGAAAGTGCAAGTTTGTACCTTGTAGTCAATAATATGACTACAAATGTGAATTTGTTGCATTTGTGACTGCAAAAAAAGAAGAATTAATTTCATCCTTTTTACTTCTCAAGGATGGTTCACGTCATTTCCTGGGATTTGTTGACTCACAAAAAAATTTCTGAAGTTTTCACCCTGCAAAGATTCCCTGACTTTGTGGTGGTTCCTGTGGATCATGGATTCACAATTGAAGTGACCTGCGTGGAACATCGACGAGAAACTTCAAGTTCGAAAGAAAATGAAAAGCTCGGAAATTTCAGTATAAATTTCGGATGTGCGAGGAAAGAACTTGACCATCATTTCCAAATTCCGTGTTTGCACACGTTGAGTTTGTTCAGCTCTGAAAAGAAAGATTTTCGAGTCACTCGAACTGCGGAGATTCCTTTGGAATTCGTTCTGAGGTAAATTCGGAAAAGCCATACAAAAATCAATTTTTTAAACAATAACTCCTATTTTTCCAGATATTGGGATACTTTCGGTTTTTTGGGAGACCAACATTTTCGCGAGGGATTAAGTCACTCATTCGCGAGATTTCTTCCCAAAATTTTCAAAACCGAAAGAGTTTCTGGATACAAAGCATATCATGCGATTCGGACACGTAGAGACGTCAATAATCCAAAGCAGCTGGAAAACGAGGATCAAGGTTTGTAATTTTTCCCTTTGAACAAAATTTGTTTCCTTATAGTTTTACAAGTTATTTTTCAAGAAACAAACGTGTTGCAATTTCATGAACCATGTTAAAGAATTCTTTCCCAAAGTTAACTGCAGTATTATCGGCCTCCGCGGAAATCTACTGATTTTCCCCTTCAAAAGACTAAAATTACAATTTTCCGAATTAATTTTAATACTTTTAAAATTTTTTTGCAGTTTTCAACGATTTGGCAATGTGGGAGCCGCAGATGTTGGAGGAAATCAGCTCAGCTTATGGTCTGACAATCAATGAAACCCGGCAAATTTTGTCTGTGTCGAGAAGTTCATATTTGCCGACGATTTTGCGCAGAGACTCTGCTGCAGTTCCTGCCAAAAAGGAAAAGTATCCGTTTCCACCTTATGCCAAATTCCTCAACATCGCACTGCCGCCATTGGGCGCCTGCGTGGGCGCCAGTGTCAACTGCATTTTCTGCGTCTTCATAATGGAGGCGAGCCTTGAAATACTTTTTGAATATTCTTTTCTATGCATAGCTGACAGATTACGAATTGAATACCTGTATTTATTCCACTGAAATATGTTTTTAATTTTTTTCTTTCTTTTATAGATAAGTGGAACTCCGAGTATTTTATGCGAAGGTCCTTGTACCACGAGCATTTACGGAAACTGCATGGCATCACTGGGCATGATTTACTCCAGAGTATCTGCTGCCAATTCCGTAATTTGCACGGAGTTGTTTCGCCGAGGAGAAATCGAGCTCGGGGAATACCTAGCAGATGCTCAATTCGGCGCGAGATTGACTCAAAAAGCGCCAAGAACAGTGGAAACTTATAGGATTTTAGCAGAACCCGTTGTTTGGTTGATGAGACGCTGTGAGACGTTTGCTGGGATTGTTGGGTTCCTGGTTCGTCCATGGGTTCAGCAGATGGCATTCGAAGAAGGGTTCGATCCCGCGGGTTCGTCTTGGATCGGTCGGTTTTATGCTGAATTCGGGGTTGCGTCTTTGGGGTTTTTGGCTGAATCATGGAGCATTCTCATGATGGTTTCTGTTTTGACTCCTGCTTCAGTCATTTTGATGAATAAAAATTGATCTGAATCTGAACCTCTGTCAATTTGCTCCTAAATTACTGTAGTTAGAAAATTGATATCAATTAAAGACATCCATTTTTTTTCAATCAGAAGGTTTTGTTATGCGAGCATCTTGATAAAAATAAGGCTGAAGTCTCGAGTAATGAAGCAGCTTAATGTATTTTTGCACTGAATTGAATATCAATACTTGACAAAGAAGTGTCCAAATTTTGACTAAATATTCCATCACTTTGAGAGGAAGGTCTGTACAATAGAAAATAATATGCCTTTTGCCAAAAATGTATGATGTGCAAATCAAACTGATGATTAATTGGGTTCACATGAATGCAATTCTATAATAGTGTTTGATCATGAGCCTCAACTTTTAGGATTCAGAACCCCATTAAATCCAAGTAAAAATAAATTCATGCGTTCATATCTCTATCTCAATTTTTTACATTGATTTTTGAGTGAGTTCTCAAGATTCATGCATTATTCATCAATTTATATTCAAACTTCTTCAATTATTGTTCAAAGCATTCAAGAAAAATTTTATGCAGCATTGAATCTGAATCTCAAATGTTTTTGCACATATTTTGTGCAGGGACAAAAATTGCAAGGGTCAACACAGCTGTCAAGGGGAAGATTTACTCTGTGCCAGCATTATATTGCTAGGGCAAGGGGTAAAATGTTTGACAGGAAAGCAAAGGCAATTAGACCAATTTTGAAGAGTTTGTTGGGGACTGTGGCAGTTGGTGGTGATCATTAGATATAATAATTGGCCCTGCACCCCTGAAACTGGTGATGGGGCTTATACAGACATCCCAGCACCAAAGAAAGTGCACCCAGGAACCTTCAAAACTTGTACAACAATGCTGCACACCATCTGTGATTTTTATGTAAATGGCCAATGAAAAAAGAATCCCAGCCTGAAGCAAGAACCAGTTTGAGAGAAGCCTTCCTCAAGAATGCATCAAAAGCCTTTAAACCCAGAAATCAATAACTAACTCTCTCATCCATCAGAATCTCACTTTCTTTCTTAGCTTCCACTGCAAAATATTCAACCAAATTTTTGAGAAATTGTGTGAATTATTGTGTGTATGTATTTATCTTGAAGAAGATGCTGACTTTATTGTTGATTCTTTTAGGAAAGGAATAAATATCAATTTCTTGGAGCCTCTATATAAAGACTCTCAACAAGTCCCAGGCTGATTGTGGTCATGAAATCTATTTGTGTGGGGAAATCCTCAACAGAGTTGGAATTGTTTCTCTTCCTTCTCTTCAAAAGTCAGTTGTGCACCAACTTACATGCAATATGTTGTTCCTTTATTTCAAAACTTCTATTTTCAACTGTAGTCAGTCTAAAATATGCAATTTGGCCTTCTTTTCCGCACACAGATATACCGTATTTACTTGAGTATCAAGCGCCCTCAAGTAAGGCGCGCACAGGGTATTTTCAGTTGGAAATTTGGCTAAAATCTTATCCCCAAGTATGACTCACACCCCAATTTTTAGTAAATCTAAAACCACAAAAATTCGAAAATAAACACAAAAAAATTGACTTTAAACAAGAATTTAGCAAAAATCTGACCAATTTTCAATTTTTTCAGTACAAAAAAGCTTTTGTGTCACTTTTTTTTCCAAATTCCTCCATTATCATCAAGTATAATGCACATAAAACTTTCTAAAACTTCTTTAAAAATGTGTACCCATTCATGACGCGCACCCCTAATTTTCTTCAGAAATTTGAGAAAAAAGGTGCGCGTGGTACTCAAGTAAATATGGATATAATAAATTACAAAAAATAATACCAGAAAAATAAAAGCATATTTCAAAAAAGTTGTCCAATCAAAATTATCCAAAGTCAAAACTGCTGTTGCAGATCTAGTGTAAATTTCTGAATGTGCAGTAATGAACTCAAATTGTAGACAAGAAGGCATGAAATCAATTTTCTTTTTAAGAGCACCCAATTATTAAACAATTGTTGTGAGCATCCAGTCAATGGTGAGTGCAGGTCATGGATTTCTATATAATCGTCCGCACCTTGACGTGGCTCATTCAAAACATATGCAAACTTTTCGAACTACTGCGCACATCAACTTCGAATTTATGCATGATTTGTCCCGGAAAATTAGCATAAATGTGTTGATACTGAATAATTTCTTGGCACTGTGGCGTCATGGATCAAACCATACGAATTTTTATTCCCGGACTGACACTCGTTAAGCGTCGCGTTTGTGTGAGAACTATTTTTTTTCCTTCTTCAAATTTGATCAGCAGTTGATCGAATATTTCTTGTAGTGCTTTTCTTCTGAAGTGAGATATGGTGACATTCAAAGACCCCGTGAGTGTCATAATCAGAGAAGCTAGTTCTGAGAATTTGCCCAGCAGTCACAGGAAATCAATTGATGATGGGAAATACTGGATCACGTCGAAGATTGTCGGGGCTCTGCTAATTGCTGTCATTGTTGTCATGGTTTACGTGATTTTCCATTTGACAAACGTGTATTTTCCTGGCGTCGAGGATAATGCGGAAACGGAAGGTGATTTTGCTTTTAATTTAGCGCTGTATTTAATTGATTCTACAAGCTGCCAATTTAAAATATATAGGTATTAATAATGGACACATTTTTCAAATTTCGAGTGGGAATTTTTATGTTTGGGAGATCGTGAGCCTCAACTTTGAGACTCCACAAAGCTTTTGAATTCAAGTAAATATAAATTCAGGCGTGCATTTTTCAAAAAACGGTTATTTAGATTTTACGCATTGACTTTTTTGGAGATTTCTTGCGATTCCTGCTTTCATAATAAATTTTCACTAAATCTTCTTGAATTATTCCAAGTTCTCAAACTTGGTATACACCATCAAATGCATAAGTAAATATACAGTATTGGAATTCAATGAAGAGACCCTTTCTGAAATCTTAAGGGATCAAGATAAACTATTAGCCTTATATAATTTCTCATCAAAGATTCTCTCTAAATTGTTCATTCAACTAAATCTCATACAGAAACAAGCTGAAGACCTTGTGCTTGAAATTAATTTTCACATATACAGTATTTTGTTTTCAATGTCAGGGAATGAATGGGTGTTTGCATATATGTCAGATGTCCATTTGAATTTTGTGGATTGTATTTTCTTTTATTTTNTCACGTAAACCATGACAACAATGACAGCAATTAGCAGAGCCCCGACGATCTTCGACGTGATCCAGTATTTTCCATCATCAATTGATTCTGCTCTGAAGTGATTAAATGTGCTTGAGTGGATTTGGGTTGGGTGGGAAGGGGGTTTGGATGTGGAAATCTTGATTGAACTTGTGAACGCTGAAAAGCTGCAAAGAAAGTGTTCTGGTCATTAATTCATCCATTCAAATGCAGTACATTCTTACTGTATTGCTTTTAATATTTCTGTTGGTTCACACATTTTCTTTTTGGAATGATTGCAGTACAGAAAAATTCTAGGATGCATGAGAAATTTGCTAAAAATAAGTAGTAGCTCTGATCACCTGCCAAAATTGGTCCCCATGGTCCTTGAAGTAGTTATTTATGCCATGATTCTTACTTACATATTAAACAAATAAGTATTTCGAAGATATTCAAATTTTACTAATACAGTATTTCCAGATACTGGGTAGAGCGTATGTCAAGAGTCAAGACCCATTTAAATCACTCAAAGTCTCATTCATGATGAAATTACAGTATAATCACTCAATTTTCATTGAGATATTTGGATGCATAAAAATTTAAACATTTTTCCTCCGCAACCTGAATCTGAAAATTTGCACACTCATTTGAAAATGATGGAAGAAATTCGGTGTTCTGTTATTTTTCAAACTTCTTCGCGAATTAGTCCGGTTTACTCATCTTAATTTTTGGAAAATCTTTCTAGAATTCTCGTTTGAAAGATTCATGAATTTTAAAATTGATGTGAATGCTCGTCATGACAGGTATTCCATGGAGACGAAGGGTCATGAAAGTGGGCACAATCGTGAGCCTGGAACCCGAGCAGAACGAGCTGAGGTTGCTGAAAGCAGTGGAAGCTGGGTTCGAGTGGGCCAGAACCCAAGACGAGTCCTTACACTTGGAATCCTTCCCGGTTCACATCCCAGGCGGGGTTTCAAACTTCAGTGTCCCTTTGGACAAGTACGTACGCAAGGAGGTCCATGCATTCATTGATCTCAGGTACGTGCTCTGAAACTCACTTCATTTCTAAGATTACAGCCGTTTCATCTCAAAAGAAACTCTTATTTATTTTCAATTTTTTTTTGGAGAGCAACCCCAAAATAAGAAAAATAATTCTTGTTTTTTGACTGAGATTTTATTCAGGTGATACAGTAAAAAAAAAATCCAAATCCTGACAAATATGCAATATGAGAGCCCAAAATGCGGGATTCAGAGCGGACATAATTGGGGCAACTAAGTCAAAATGTCCCCAAGTTGAGTCTGATTTTCCCATAGACTTACATTATATAACTTTTAATTGGTCTTTTATGGAAGAACTACCATTCATCAGGATTCCTTGAAAAAAAAATGTCTGGCAATTAAAATTGATTCAGTGAATATCTTTGAACTCAATAAGAGAATTTGGAGCATTGAATACTGTAACTCTGTAGAGTGCATGAAAATGTTGACATTTGTAATACAGTACTAACATTCAAGTCACAATTGTATTTTCTTTTATTTTTGTTATCAATTTGTGCTCTGTTTCCTGCTCTGAGGTGATTAAATGTCATTGAGTGTATTTGGGTTGGGTGGGAAGGGGGTTTGGTTGTGGAAATCTTGAGTGAACCTTGTGAATGCTGAAAAGCGGCAAATAAGGTGTTCTGTTCATTCATTTATTCATTCAATAAATTAAAATTTCATAAACAGGATCAGGACGCAATTCCACCAAAAAAATTTGTGTCTGAGAAATTTTCAGATAAATGATGAAGGCTGCATTGGAAATAAAGAAAACAACGATTGCGTTTGCGTCGCCAGCATCAATAAAATATGATAAATAATCTGCGCATGTATATATATATATACGAATTGTTCTCAAGTAGATAACCTTTATTTCTAAACGCTGAATATATTTGCTGGCTTCGATAAAACAGACAAAATGCCTTACAGTTGCAGCACGATATATACAGTATGCGAATGTACCAACGGTCTTCCATCACTAATCCTTGCACGAATGAAATAAATTTCATTATACCCAAAAAATACGATAATACCTATATGCTGATGAAAAAAAAAGAAAACTGGGCACCTCTCCCGGGTTTCCCTTGATTATTCTACGCGGGGCCTGTGCAAACAACGTGGCATGAATCGGCGCGGAAAACAGGGGAAAAATAGGAGCCACATTCATCCTACTTATTAATCAATACACCTCAAGGCGTCTCGTGGGGGTTGCCTGCAAAGTTTTCCTACTATACTATATACCCCCTGGTTCTCTCACCCCCTCTGGCGAGTGATTGGAACGCCGACGCCGACGGGATCAATCCGCGTCGATGCCGCGATCAATCCCAAGGGCATTGGGTTGTTTCTTGTCTCTCGCCTGTGTATAGGCAAATGAACACGCGAGAACAGATACAAAAAGGTATATAAGATCCGAAATACCCCGGATAAGGGACGGAGAAACCCGGATAATGGACGTCTTTCAGAATAATTTTATTTTCGCGCGAGGTATAATTACAGCCATTGAACTTCAATAACACAAACCTCCCTATAAAAGTCTAATATAGGCTTCCTTATTTTAATCTTGTTAGGGATTAAATGTTCCTAACAAAGAAAAGTGATTAGAATTTAAAGTAAAACACAACAATCAGCCTGGGACTAGCTGGGAGCCTCTTTAACCCTTGCATGGCGGAGGGTTCTTTCCCATAGCGGGATGAAGTCAGATTATTTTTGTATCCTCCCGCATTTTCAGTTTTGGGAAGGTTGCCTAAACCCTTCCAGGTGGGCTGAGGCAAAGTTGGGATTAATCCAAAAAAAGCTGGTAGCCTAACTGAGATTTTTTTTTTTTTTTGCCAGCAAAATTTTTCTGTGCTCAAAGAAAAAAGCATTGGGATTTTTCCAGACTTTGCCTTTGACCACCTGTTATAATTTTTTTTTTCAAAGCTCTCTGAGGTGCCGCAAAATTTTGCAAAAATAGTCCAACTTTACCGCACAAGGGTTATAGAGGCTCCCAGCCTCTTTGTAAGAAACTAAAACAACCATTTCCAACAAAACAGGCAGGAAACCCCACATATTTGCAGGCATGAGAGCTTGCGTAACTGCCAAAAAAACAGCAACATCAATAAATTTGCTGTCACCTGGGCTATAAACCAACACAAAAATGGGTCATAAAATCCAACTTCAAAACTCTATTTTGGCAAGAGGAGTTTGAGAAAAATTGCTCTCTTCATGTTACTTATAGAAGAGGGGCAAAAACAAAACCCTAGAATAATTGAGATTTATTCATGTCCCAATGCAACATTATTCAACTCAGAGAACTTTGTGACTCACGCACAAATGCTTTCACAACACACAAATATAAATTCAGAGTTTCAGACAAGGTGTTTGACAGGATTTAATTCATAGTTTTTAGGTATTCCCTGAGCTTGAGAATTGGCTAGTGGAATGAGTAAATTTGCTAAGTTGCAGAAGAGAAAGGACAGATTAAATTGATTTTCTTGGAATGGAAGAGGATGCTATGCATCGTCCTCATACCAGTCCTTTGGAACTTGTTTTTTGTTGTCTTGAGGCTCTCTGAGGCTGGCACCACTGAAGAACCAGTTTTTGGGATTTGCCAGGATTGCTATATTTTATTCAATTCCTGCCACCCACCAAAGTCCCCAAAAAATCTCTCTGTGTTACTTTGGAAACAATAAATTGAAAACCTCACAATAGAAAGATTAAATGTTCATAGCTCAATTTTTCTGGAGGACTTTTGGTTATTATTTTATTTACACAAAAGAAGAGACAAGCAAATTTTTTTTATGTATTTTGAAAGGAATATCATGGGTCCATGGGATCCCAAACAAAGGAATTGAATTTTGCAGCCACCAGAGTGGAAGCTTTGAATATAAGGACTCACCTCTTGTTCAGAGGAGTTATTCTTCTTATTTGCCATTATTTTCATTTGGCTGCTTGAGAAATAGCTGATGTTTGGAATGACAGAGTGGGTTCAGGATTGGTTGGTTAGCTCAGAATAAGGATTAAAAAAGAATTTATGAAGTTAAAAGGCCCGTTAACATTTAATTCTCATTTCTCCTCTCAAAGAGGAATGTAGCTCGTGGAGCAACATTGTGTTGAAAAGTATCGCATTTTCAAAAACATGGTAACGCTGCTTACAATTGATACAATTCCATTTGAAATGTAATAAAAAATTCCACGCCGCCACAAACGATGCTCCCGCGCTACCCCGCAACCCAGTGAGTAACCCCCCCCCCCCCAAACCCCCGAGCGCGGGGTTCGTTTTCAGGGATACCCCAACAAGTTGCATCAGTCAACTGCTCAGGTTTGGTGAGTTATGTGATCTCCGACGGTCCTCCAACATTTGATTGTTCATGACTACAAAATTACATAAAAATGAATCTTCGAAGAAATCGTTCGAAGAAAATAATTTTTGCAAAAATTTCGCCTCGACTTGAATGAGTTTGAATTTCGGTGCGGATTAGGTTTGATTCCGTGACGTACGTGTGTGAATCAACTGTGACGTTAATTCGTTTCGATTCTATCAATTACCGTGGATCAATTCAGTTTCCGGTTGAATACCTGGTGATTTTTTAAAAGTTGAAATCTCGATGGTGATCCTCTTCAAAACTTGGTGGCTTTTGACGACGATCTTCAAGTTGCTGACCTCAAATTAACAATTCATCTCGATCACCATCTCATATTGAGAAATTTCAATGATTGTTCAACCAGAAAGCTTCGATTCTTCTGGCGAAAATTTGTTTTGAATAAGTCTCAGCTTGTTCCTGCAGGATGCTGTCGGTTGTTGAAGCGAAAAAGTATACCTTGAAATTTTAAATGTTAATAATTTCGAGTAATACGGTACAAAATACTCTTGTGATGCTTTTGCCTTCGTTCAGGCCTATACAATTTTACTGAGCATATATATTTTAATTTCACGTTCTGAAGTGAAACTCCAATACGCAGTTGGGAGTGGACTTGCCCATCAGTGGAAAAACGTTTCTCCTTTATTTCTGGGTTGAATTCCGTGACATTCTAAGCAAATTTTTCTTTATAAATTTAAAAAATTCAAATTAAAGATAGTTCAGTTTACGATACTGTACTATTATTATTTACCGCTGCATAAACATTAGGGATACATGTTTTCACATGGCTTTGAAATCAAACGCGAGCATATTGGTCATGTTCACACCGTATTATTCTGGGTTTTCGTCATTTTTTTCAAAATATATATTATTATTATTTTCAAATCTGATGACCCTTGATTGCAAATTAGGCACTTTTCTGTATCCATCGTTTGGGTAACAATCAACAGAAGGTTTCCTCGATACGCATATCTTTCAGGTTTGTTCAGAGTCATACATCTGAAAAACACCTTTTCGTGCTATTTCCTTTAATTGCATTGGTTTTTAAATGATTTATTTTGTTAAAATATAAATGAAAAAAATCTTGTTCATGTGAATGTCTAAAATCGGCTGTTGGTTTTAGTTTTGGTCATACTTTTTTGCTTTCATTACTTCAAAATTCAATTTTTCGAACCATTTGCAGTGGAAATAATTATTATTTTCCATGGATTGTGCGAAAAATATGCGCTGACGCCTTACCGACGGCAAAAAAAAGCAGTATAATGTACATGAAACCTGACCGAACATCTTATTCAAAAATAAAATCCACGCTTTAAATAACACGATTAAAAAGGTTTACCATGAACATTTATTGGTAAATTTACAAGGAATATGCAAGTTTGTCAAAGGCAGAGCACTTTCAATATGCTGGCCATAACAATTTCTTCAAGACTGATATGAGAGATCCCCAATATCAACGTCATGAATTTCGGCAGCTTGGACGGTTTTCTAACTTTCAATGCATCCACAAAAATCAGCGAGAGAAAACGGAAAAAAATTACAGCGCAGTATTTATTTTTCTTAAATGCGGCAGACAAGAAAAGCGAGCTCTGAGGTTTCCCAACGTCCATTGAATTCTTGATTCAGAAAGTGGCAACAAAGGCTGCCACTTGAAAAAATCTCTACATGCAATATTTATCCTCCAGGAAGGCTATTTTTTTGCGCAAACAATTGCACAAAAGCGCACATCAGTTGCAGGCAAAGGAAGAGGAGGAAAGTAAACTGCTCTGCTGGTATAATAAGCATGAAGAGGCATTGAACTCACTGAAGAAGTTTCTGCGTCTAGAAAGAATTTTACGCAGTAACATTTTGTCGCCTATACCGGAACTTTCTTTAGTTTTTTTTTTCGAGAAAATGTAGTTGAATATAAAATTGTGCTACTCCAAAATATTTTTCATTGATGAAATGTGAAACTTCAAAACAAGATCAGAAGCCAAATTAAAGTTATCAGTTTCTTAACCCTCTCAATCGAATTCTGCTACTGGTGTGTCCTAATGATTCTGATCAAGAATATGTTTCAAATGAAAAATATTCGACACAATTGGAAAACTTGATTCACATCTTAATCACACGTATATACAGTTTTGCAAGACTTACTTGAATAAGAAGCTATATATAAGTCATTGCGATTTCATTGTTGAATGCTTTTTGGGCGAATCAATAAAATAAAAAGGCAATTTCAGAAGCAGATTTAAAATGTTTCAATTATTTCCATTCCTGGTATCTGATGCTATAATTCTACATGCGCTCTTTGGGGAGACATTTTTCGCAGATAAGACATGCTCGTAATGATTAATCTAAACCAGGACAAAAAATAAAACTGAATACTGTATATAAATATTTAGCGCAATAAACTCGTTTCATTGTGCTGAACACGCAGAATATTTTTCAATGCTTCAAAAATTCTTGCAGCTTTTCCAACCTTTAAATCATACAAAAAAACTGTGCTATTAAAAGAAACCCTAAAATCATTCCTAAAATAATCAACGACAAAAGACTTGACAATTCTTTACGAATTATCAAAAGTATACATTTTCTTTAATTAGTGCTACAGTATGATAGAGTCATCTTTGGCTCTAAAATAAGAGCGTGATGCTGTTGTGTGAATACTTTTTTTTAGCGTGATTTGAAACCTGTTTTCCTTTCTAATACCCCCTTCCCCCTGATTTCGAAACTCTTTGAATGAATCCCAGATGGCTATTTTTCTTATGTATATTTCTCCATGTTCTGCCCCCTTCAGTTTCTACTTTTCGTTGTTGTTGTTGTTGTTGCTGATGAAAAAAATGATGTAACATGAACGCATTGAAGAAGACGCATTCTTTTGTGGCGGCCATGTGCCGAGTGCGGCTAAAAATTTGATCAAAATGTCATCCACCGGTTACGCGATTTTTCCTCTCCCCTTTACCCCCTGACAGGTTATTGGATTCATTGATGGATCACGTGTCAACTACGGAAAGAAGGGAAGCGACATCGAATGCCTCGGGGCAGGGTGCGACGACGAAGCAACCCTCGATTTTTGGTCCTCGAAAATGTGACGGCGTGAATAACGCGGAAGTGCGGTTGTTCCCAATGACTTATTGGCTCACAGTTCCGCGAAACGCCACCTGGTTCCGATTTTGGAATTCCTGGTTCCGTCGAATCATTATGTTGGAAGTTGAAGGAGGAGCGTTGGTGAAAAATAGCCTGATGGGTTCTGGGATACCTCGAATTTCCGGATGGACCCACATGCTTGTGGCATTTGTTTTATGCTGTCACTTGGCTGCTGCTGCTGTTGTTGTTGTTGTTGCTGATGAAAAAAATGATGTAACATGAACGCATTGAAGAAGACGCATTCTTTTGTGGCGGCCATGTGCCGAGTGCGGCTAAAAATTTGATCAAAATGTCATCCACCGGTTACACGAATTTTCCTCTCCCCTTTACCCCCTGACAGGTTATTGGATTCATTGATGGATCACGTGTCAACTACGGAAGCAAGGGAAGCTAGGTCGACATCGAATGCCTCGGGGCAGGGTACGACGACGAAGCAACCCTCGATTTTTGGTCCTCGAAAATGTGACGGCGTGAATAACGCGGAAGTGCGGTTGTTCCCGATGACTTATTGGCTCACAGTTCCGCGAAACGCCACCTGGTTCCGATTTTGGAATTCCTGGTTCCGTCGAATCATTATGTTGGAAGTTGAAGGAGGAGCGTTGGTGAAAAATAGCCTGATGGGTTCTGGGATACCTCGAATTTCCGGATGGACCCACATGCTTGTGGCATTTGTTTTATGCTGTCACTTGGCTGCTGCTGCTGTAATGTCTTCATCATCTTCTGATGATGGTCCTGTACCTGTGTCGTTACCATTTGGTGAGTACCACACGGGAGGGACTTGGGTCTGCAAAAAACAATTTTGCAAGTTGTAAATATTTTTAAAATGGTTCTGATGTTGTTTCCAAGTCCTAGGTACCTTGTAAATACCCGTGACTTATGTAACTACTACTACTTTATTCACCACCAAAACCTTTATTTCAGATTTTTAAGTTAATAAGGTCTTGTAAACGTATTGGGAACCATGGTGACAGCCTCACTTTCATCCTGCAGCAAATCTGGATTTTTTGTGCCAACAAGTGCATTTCAGTTTGACCCAAGGTCATTGATATGCACCTTGGTTGAGAGGGCGGAAGTCAGGAAAATCTGGGTAGGGCGCATTTTTGTTTTGTTTTCAAAAATCTCCAATGCTAATCCTATGTTAGGAATGCAGGAAAAATGCCATCCAGTGAGGACTATTTTGTTATTTTTTTGGCAAAATTTTCTCTAGGACAATTAGAGAAAAAATGTGGAAAATTTTCCCTCTTGGGCCTTGGTAAACAATACATGTTCCTTTAAATTTTTCAGTGCTCATGGGCGCACACTTTTGCATATACAATGAGACCCCAAAATGCAGACACCCTAACATACACATAATTTGATTTGTGGACACTTGAAAATGCAAAAAATTGGGCACAACATCTGAAAAATACCTCAGCATATGAAATTTTTCAGCATTTCTAGAAAATTGAAAAATTTTAATTTTTTGAAATTAGAATAGCTGCTATTTAACAAGGTCCAATAATATGTGGGGAATTCCATTATAGGGACAGTGTTTAAGCACCAATTATGTCTGCATCTCATCAGGGCCTCACTGTATTCTTGACTTTGCCACACATGGGTTAATGAGGTTTAAAAAAAAAAGAAACATTTTCATGGAATGAATTTTCTCTAACAGGAGTAATCAAACTTAATTTGAGGAAATTTTCTATCCCTGACAAGTAATTTGTGTTTTAGTGTCCCTTATAATTTTATTATTCAGAAATATGGAGGACAAGGACAAAAACATGTTCCTCAGAAACTCCAGAAAATGAAACTCAATACAACAAAGCTTCAGGATCCATGGAACATTTATGGGCACTGAATACATTGATGATGATGAAATAAGTGGTGGTTTTGGAAATAAAGTCTAAAAATTCAATTATTCCAGAACATTTGCATAACCCTTGG
>CAJPEX010005029.1:2735-18379 GCA_905338405.1 Notodromas monacha | reverse complement strand
GCCAAGTACTGTGTTTTAATTCTCTGCCTGATTAATCAATTGACAAGGTCTATTTCAGCAAACTCTACCAATTCTTTACAGGTGTAAGGCTTGTAAAATTCCTACCACACAAAATAAAACCTTACACACTTTGAGAACGACCATTTGAGTAACGCTGATTGGTTGGCGGCGAATTCAAAGGACGCCCATTTTCTGGACTTGAATACTGTATCGCGTTATTAACCGTTTTGTCTAAAGCACGACAGTGTGTATTCAAGTAGATGGTCGTTCTTTATGTCACGAAGCGAAATTGATAACTACTCGCCTCGTCATTAGGGCAAAGCCCCTGCATTTAATACAGCCGGGAGGCCGGAGGGTAATAATATACACAGCATGGGGAAAGAATGAAGGAGTCAGGGGTTTTCTAGAAAGAAAGAAAAAAGGCTTTTCTCCGATGAATGAATGAAGTCGTGGGTGGGTGGCTGGAAGGATATAGATGGGATACCTTGCCGTTCTGATTAATGATGTTGACTCGGGCGGCGTCGTGCGAGGTCAGAGGGACGCCGTTTTTATTCCAGCTGGCGTCCGGGAACGGGGTTCCACCCACAGGCTCGTAGTTAAAGTTAAGGACCGGGAGCTGGTGGAGGTGGTGCAGACAGTAAGGGCTGTGCTTGCCGCCGAACGGTCCGTTTAGACCTTCTCCTACTAGGTTTAATCTTCCTAATAGAAAGAGAGAGATTCTCACACACCATCATTAATCCGTCCTCTTTCACTGTACATTACTGTAACCAGCATGTAAACGATTCATTCTTCTTCCAACAAAACAGGGCCTCTATTAGTTGACAATATGCATTGGAAGCTTTATAATACAAGATTAAGCATGAACTGCATAAAGAAAGCGATTACATTTTTGTTTGAAGTAAGTCTTCATGAGTAAGAAACAGCAGACGATAAAAAAAATTAGTAAAGGTTGAGAACAATCTGGATTCTGAATGCACACCTGACATTTTATCAGAACCAATAAATCAAAAGATTCGTTGTATACTTTTGAGTGACAGAAAACTGCATTAAATATGTGACCAGGAGGTTCAAACATATAAAATAAAACCATGTACTCATCAGGGGCTCATTCGGCACAAAAGTAACATTGTGTTATGTGTAATATGACATGGTTTAATTTGAAAATATATGAAAATCTATGTGCAACTGAATTCTGCGATGAAATTCAGGGGACCGGAAAAAATTCATTGCACAGAGATATTTTGCGATGGAGAAACCTTATAATATGTGAAATAAACTTATGATGGACCAAAAAAATTGTAAATTAAAAAAGGTTTGTAGACAAAATTTATTTAGAGAGAGTTTCCCGAGTAAATTTTTACTGGCTTGTGGAATTGTTGTTGGACTGCAGAGTCAGAATTGTTTTGCTTGGATGCTATGATTCTATTTTTTATCGACTGGGAATTTTTGCAATCACGTATAAAACGATTTTCCATTAAAGAATCAATATTGAGAGTTCATAAAAAACTAGAAACATGCTCATATAAGGGCGTGATCAGTCATACTCTCGAGTCTCGAGCTTTACCAGGCAGAATCACAGTCTGCTTTCTTGCAATTTTCTTGAATCTATCGAATTTAGGATTTTTTGAGTGCTGCATAATACGTTAGAAAATTTTTCAAAGACCATTTTCCCTGCAATAAAACCAGTTTTCTGGATCAATTTTTAAATTTGACGAAGCCTAAGGATTTTCCTTGAAAAAACGAGCGATGCTTCGAAAGTTATCTCAGCAGGATTTTATTTCATAATTAAGCTCTAAAGATATTCAAATTATGCGTGAGAATTAGGAATAATATGCCGTCGATAACATTATTCAAATCAAACCGTGTAAAAACTATAATTACCAACGTCAAAATGCGCTTTTGAACATCATGATTGCCATTTCGGTGACTTTGTCATTAGATTTTTTCTTTCTTTGAGTTTTTCGTAACATTTGACAGTCAGACTGCTTTCAAATTTAAAAATAGGCGTACAATAGAATCGATTGGGAATCCTATTTCTTTATGAAATTTTGAGATAAACTTTCAAGCTTCAATTCTATGTTTTCCAATTCACTCTACGCGTCAGTTTGGTGAGCAAAACCATCCAACAATTCAAATATACTGAAGAGAAGCAAAATACTTTGAGAAAAAAATGAGCCCTCGCATGGATAATAATAACCTTTATTGGACACTGTAGTTCCGCTCGAAGTCACCGTGTAAGTGGTCGGCTCAAAAAGCGGTGTTGACTTATTAAAGGAGCTAGGAGCCTAGCGTGCAGAACCTTAAAGTTTATTTAAGGTCCTGAAGGCTCCGTTCCCGAGCAAACCCTGCCTCCGTCTGGAACGAACACTTTTCCGTCTCTCTGCCTGTTATTTCCGGAAAAACCAAATAATCTTCAGCCCAAAATTGCTAGGAAAACACTCAAATTTTGAAAGTGTCTAGAAGAGTCTCTTGCCAGTGATACGTGGGCTGAGGAAATCCGCTGAATGAGGCATCCAGCTTCAAGTAGGTACTTTCCTGCACCTTCCTCGGCCTGAGGGGACGAATAACTTTCGGTGCTGCGACTTTTGCTGAGCAAAAAATTAATAAAAATTCATTTCAAAAAGTTAAAATAAAATCTGATCATGCATGAAAAAAAAAATTTCAGCGAAACTTCGAACGAAAATGCATGAAAGGAAGTAAAATAGAATCGAATTCCGCATGATATTAAATCTGCAAAACCTTCCCACATTTTTTAGCAAAAATAAAAAGAAAGATTATTTTCTATCATTTCATTCCAAGGTCGACGACATATACATGGAATCATTATGTTTCCTGTCCTTACGCAAGAGCTTCACGGAGCCCGATGTGAAAGCTTCCCCGAGTACATTCTTCGCAGTCACGGAATAAACTCCTTCGTCACCGGATTTGGCACGCAAAATGTCCAGCACTTGTCTCCCATCAGTGTCGTCTCACTTTTACTCCGAGCTTGAGCCGGTTTGCGCACTGGGCAGAAAGCAGGACAAGGGTTTTATTTAGAAGGTAAGTAGTGCCTTAAAACTTACTTTGCGTTAGGCTTTCGTGTACAGGCTCCTTATATTTTTCACATACATCCATTTTTTTCGCAAACCTTGCGGGGAAAAATGATGTGCCTGCTGAAGAATATTTCTTCACTATATTAGTGGGAAACCTTTTTACAGCGCACCAATTCTTTGAACATCGATGGCGAAATTATTAACTCTAGGAAAATATGTCTTTTTTCACTTTCAAAATTTTAGAAATTACTAGAATTTTTATCTCTACTCTGCTGCTTTCGACGAAATATTGATCGAGGTTTTCTTCGTCGTGTATTTCATGGGCACAATCGGTTTGCGTCTCCCTTGAGAATTGCAAAAAATATTTTTTTCATAAGCTGGTTATAAACTTTCTTTTGCCGACCTTCCTTGTGCCGAATATCAGGAATTTATTGCAGATTTAGAAAATTTCCAATTCAACGCTAAATTTTCCTAAAATTAACGAGGACATGTTGTGTGAGAAAATCAGAAGAAAATTTGCGATCAGCTGTTTTTCATGGAATATTCGGAAATATTTTGCACAAAAAGCTCTTCATGTTTGCAATTTTCCAGCAGCCTCTGCGGCAGTAAAAAAAAATCTGATCTTGCAGCGCAAAATTGTAATGATTTATAAAATTTTTCATAGTTTATAATGCATCGTTTTTTAATGAGATTTTTCAAAAGGAAACAAGAATTGGACTTACCAGAACAACTCAGCAGGAGGAAAACTAAGCACTTGAACCTCGAGTCGCAGAGATTTCCCTTCATTTGCCTCCAAGTCTTGCAATCCTTGGNGTGTCGTGAGTGAAAATGAGGCTCGAACTCGGCCAAACGCGTGACCCGTCTTTCGTCCTGTTCCCAAAATAAATCTTCCATTCATCACGGAATTTTGAATGAAACGCAATCCGAAAGCACATGTCCGAGGAATACTTTTTCACATACATCCATTTTTTTTGTGCAAAACTTGCGGGGAAAAATGATGTGCCTGCTGAAGACTATTTCTTCACTATATTAGTGGGAAACCTTTTTAGAGCTCACCAATTCTTTGAACATCGATGGCGAAATTATAAACTCTAGAAAAATATGTATTTTTTTACTTTCAAAATTTTAGAAATTACTAGAATTTTTCAATCAAATCTCTACTCTGCTGCTTTCGACGAAATATTAAAATCGAGGTTTTCTTTGTCGTATTTTTCATGGGCACAATCGGTTTGCGTCTCCCTTGAGAATTGCTAAAAATATTTGTCTTCATAAGCTGGTTATAAACTTTCCTTTGCCGACCTTCCTTGTGCCAAATATCAGGAATTTATTGCAAATTTAGAAAATTTCCAATTCAGCGCCGAATTTTCCTAAAAATATAGAGAACAGGTTGTTTGAGAAACTCAGAAGAAAATTTACGATCAGCTGTTTTTCATGGAATATTTGGAAATATTTTGCGCAGAAAGCTCTTCATGTTTTCGATTTTCCAGCAGCCCCTGCGGCAGTAAAAAAAAAATCTGATCTTGCAGCGCAAAATTGTAATGATTTATAAAATGTTTCATAGTTTATAATGCATCGTTTTTTGATGAGATTTTTCAAAAGGAAACAAGAATTGGACTTACCAGAACAACTCAGCAGGAGGAAAACTAAGCACTTGAACCTCGAGTCGCAGAGATTTCCCTTCATTTGCCTCCAAGTCTTGCAATCCTTGGATGAACTTGGGCTTGCAAGGTTGAGCTATAATCGTGTTAGCTGACAAAGAGGGTGTACAAAAAGTTCGAACAAGTGTTTTTTTTCGTGTGTTTGTCAACGACAAATGCTCGTGTTGCTTGTCATCATATTGTTGTTAACTTGCTGAGCGAGCATCAACAACAACAAAAAAGAAACAGAAAACCCAAGCGAAGCGAGGGACAGAAAGACGTGCCAAATTTTCGCAGGTTTCTCTCTCTTTTTTTGCGTCACACGTCTTTTGCAAATACCACTCAGTGGCAAACGAAGCGTTCATGTGTTTTGATAGCACAGATGGGGGGAATGCCAAAAGGTTTGCAACACAGCACTTCTACAATTTGGACAACATCAGGTGCTCAATATAATACGGATTTAACAAATTTGAGCACCTGGAAATACGCAAAAAAACGACGTATCGACAAATGTGCCGAACAATCATCGTGGCTACTGGGAAAAAAAAGAAGTCATCAATCCAAGATGATGCGTTTCGGCACAACTATAGTTCCCAGGAGATGTCGCCTCTACGACGTGCAATTCTTCGCCATTTGTTTATCATATTTACAGCAACTACGAGTATTTACGCGAATATATGCCGTATTATAGCTTTTGAGCAGAATTTTCGTGGCGAAAAATAAGTTACATAGAGCCATAGACAACATAAAATCTTAATTTTTAAAAAGAAAAATCATTTTTAAAGCTTGAAAAAAAATTCCTCGAAGGGATCAGCCAAAATGAGTCGATTAAAAAATTATTACTGTAGCTAAAGCCATAAAAATAAGGTAACTTTTGAAATTCATTTGGATATACTGTAAATTTATTTTTGTAATTTTAAGTTGTAATTAGCTGTGCGTCCAATACTTGCAAATATCGTGCCTTGGTCGCACCTGGGAATATTTTTTTGGCCCATATATGATCGCGTAAATCCAGTAGTTGATCTATTGATCGCGACGGGATCTCTTTCTTTCGCTCCATTTTTTTTTAGATTTCTATTTAAAAGCAGCAAATATCGATGTGCAATATAAACACAGCAGTTGGATATCTGATGCTGGAATATACTTGTTTCAGCAGAACTTTGCTCGACTCCGGGCTGGATCTCGTTCTGCTTTGTTCTCGGAAAATTGAGTCGTTTCTAGAAAGAGCTGGCTCACGTATGGTTTGATCAATGATCAGCTTCTGGGTTCCATCAGGCAGGCTTTCAATGCGGATCCTTCCGTCAGGGATGACAGGGTGCCCGTCCTTGTACCTGTATTGTATCATTATTTTTATTATTATTATACGGATTGGTAATATGTGGTTTAGAGTGTCAATAATGGATATACAAGGTGGACCAAAAGAAAGTCAACCAATCTTTGACTCAAAGCATATAACTTGAAAGAAAATTTAGATGTGGTGTGAGGGAAATTTGAGATTTACTCACAAAGCCTGAAAAATGGCTAGAAATTTGGAAAGTTTTTAAGAAGAAAGATTTTGCTAAATAATGCAGTCCAATAAATATCATGACTACAATATACCACACTTTGTTATGTTCCCTCGTCTTTTTCACGTTCCATTCCGCATTGTTAATTAAATGCCCAACTGCACCTTTACTTCCTTTAAATGTCTTCCTATGTTGTACGCCTTTCACCTTGGTTTCCGCACAACCAAGTATGTTGACACCAATCCAAATTGGTTGCAATGCTCAGCACTGACCTCAAATGCAATTTTCTATAAATATAAGCATCTGCTGTCTTATGTAGAGCTTACTCTGACCAAATGCTTGCCATGAGAACCTTGTGGTCTGATGCTCACATATTCTATGCTTTGTGAAACAGAATAAATATGCACTTGTAAGGATTGTTGAAGTCTATTTTTGGTTCTTTGAAAGCACGCAGAAAATGATTTAAACCTTCAACACCAACGTCACCGCTGGCTAAGGATATAAGGATTTGTCTGATCAACAGTTCCTAAAAATTGAATTCATACCAGTTTGAGACAACAATAAGCTCAAAATTGAAGATACAAGAAAGGTTAGAAATGAGTACACGAATTAATCAGGAAATTAATGACAACAAACACAAAATTAAAGCTGGTTCAATTTCCTTTCAAATGGTACTCAGTTTTGTGGTCTTGAGTTCCACACTTCCACGGCATGGTCACAATAAGAACCATTTACTTTAAAAAAGGAACTTCGTTTTTTTTTCATCGCCATGGCTCAATTTTCTTCCGAGCCATTTTAATTCAAAAATCGGTTACTTTTTTTGGCCCAGCACCCTGTAAATATAGGGAGAGGGATAAGAGGGGAAATACATCTTTGTCATCCACGGTTGAGGAATAGTAAAATACGCAGAAATCAGATTTGATATACTTGGAGATAAGAGAAAAGGAAAGCTGGTTGAGTACAGGAAAATCTTGTTACAACGAAGCCATTGCGGGGACCAGTAAAATAGCTTCGTTGTGAAGGGAAATTTGTTATAAAGTACTGTACCTCGTTTAACATTTCGGCTATGGGGCAGGGACTTGGAAAATGATTTCGTTACGAGTGACTTTTCGTTGTACCAAAGATTATACTTTATATAAGGTAACATGAATCTATAAATATACTTTTGACAAGGCACATGGAAGAAAGCGATTTGAAATTCAGTCGGAAAGCACATGGAATCTTTTGCTTTCATAATTTTACCACATCTAGCGCGAGCTACCATATTTATTGCTTTCCTCGAAAAGCTGTTTAGAAGACATTCGAACAGTACAGAAAAGCAGTCATTTATAGGTGGAAGTAAAGTTTTCATAACGTGGTCAATAAAATACGTAGATTAAACCGGATATACTGGCTGGGGGTAAGATAGAATCAACACTGGATACGAATATGCTGTCATCAAAATACATTATAAAATGTTTTTTTTATAAAAATTTTTTTATAAAATGTGTTTACCGAGCTATAATATGGAGGGAAGCGATTTAAAAATTTAGTTCTTAAATTTTTTTAAGGTCTGAATTGGATAACACGTGCTGGGGTTATTTGCGCGCTGAATTTATCACGCGGTGTGATTCTAAAACAGAAAATAGAATGAATTACAATCGAACATAATCTCATCATTTTTCTTCTTTGCTTGACGCCCGTCAAATTTTCCAAATTTTCTCTTGCTCGTCTTTTGAGAAACAAAACTCGATTTTTTTCCTCTCGTGAGATCAGGTCTTGTTCTTCAATGTAAAATTATACTTGAATATCATTATAAATGTAAGTTCAATAAGCTAGCAATTTCTGAACGGCAGATTGATAATAAAATAATATTCCAAAAGTCGGGCTACAAAAATGATGGATACAATGGAATGTACAGTACTGAAAATCGGCAGAAAATCGAAAGAATTATAGTGCATCGCGACGGAAATCCCTTTCGGATATTTTTCAAGGATCGATTGAAATGTAAATACCATTTTACTTCCGATCCGGAAAGCTTGTCGAATTTCATTTGTAAAACCATGGGTTCTCCCTCCTTGACTCGCATTCTCGGCTGTAGTTCTTCCAGCACTTTTGGCGGAGATTTCGGCAAACTCAGCTCAGCCGTGCTTTCGGCAACTCCGAACAAGTTCGTGGCTGTCAAGGTGTACTGCAGAAAAGTTTTATTGTTGTCATGAAATCGTGCGGCTTTCGGCGTCATGAAAAAAATAATGCTTCAAAAAGTTACCATCCCGAAATCCTCCTTTTTCACTTCCTTGAAAAACAGCTCGTAAGACTGGTCTTCGCCTTCTCGTTCCACAATCTGGTCACTGTATTCGACCTCGGAACCATCTTTTGTCCTTTGGAAGAGGAAATTTTTATTTGGAAAAATAATTATTTATTTACTGCAGTTAACTGAACCTGATTTTATTTTTCAGGAACAGAATACTGTAAAATTTTAATCGTCCAAAATACGACTTCAAAGCGAGGAAATCGACTGAATACTCTCGATTTCTTCGACGCCGGGTTTTCATTTGAACCACTGAAGTTGGCTTATTATAATGATAATTGGGCGATATCATACTTTAATTATATTCACAGTTCATTCACATAAACCGAATGAGTTTTTGATTAAGGAGCAAACTTAGATCTCAAAGAAGGTGAAAGCTGTAGCATGATTCCCAATTAAATTGAAGTTTTTCAACATTTCCTGCATTTGTCAGAACAATTTCCTCTTTTTTGATCGCATGAATGAAGGAAGAATGAACTTCTTACCATTTGAGAGTAGGCTTTGGAATTCCAGTGACCTTTCCGAAAAGCGTGGCTGAATCTCCGACGCCAATTTCGAAATCGGTTACGGGCACCAGGAAAATGGGCTTGGTTTCTGTGAAAGAAAGTTGATGAAAGAATTGAGATTCTGAAAAAAAATATGTTTTCACTGACGATTGATGTGAAGCTTGAATGTTTGCTCCCTTTTTCCGTGTTCATTTTCCGCCACCAGTGTATAATTTGCTCCGTCATTCGTCTCTGTTTTATCGATGTCGATTAGTTGTTTAATGACCAACGAATGAGTGTCTGTGGCTTCTTCATAAGCTTTCATTCGCTGAGCATCGAGTGTCCAAGGTTCTCCATTTTTCAACCTTGGGGAAAAATGTTGGAAAAAAAAGTCAGCCAAAATTTAATTTAATTTTCGAACTTCCACGAAGGGCTCTTAATTATGCTCTTAGTGCCAAGGAATGAGCGTCATCCGTACTTGATCCTTTTCAGCGCACGATTATATTGCTGAATTTATCATCTCGTACAGGATGATTAAAAAACTGTTCAATATAGACATTCTTTCTACTTTATGAAACATGGTTCGCAAACTTTTTCAGTCATACCTAGCAACAAAAAAAAACGGTGACTTCCGAGTCGAATTTTCCACAAAAGGGAAAAACACAGCCCGACTCGTAAAAAAATTTATAAAAAGGTTGATCATTCGTTTTTTTTTCGACAAACCATGTGATCTTGGGCTTGGGATTGGCGACGACAGTGCCAGAGATTGTCACGTTGTCCGAATGATCCACTTGGACGTTCGGGATCTCGTAGATTTCAGGCTTGATAAGCACCGTCACAGTTGCCTGAAAAGAATTGTATCATGTGAAATCATGAATTTAAGCAAAATTAAATGAAAACAATGCGACAGATTTTTTAGATGTGATCTAATGAACCATTATTTGAGTCGTCATATGCAAAGGAAAATCACTAAATGGAAGCTCAGTCAGGTTTATTTAGATTTTTGTTCCATTGCATGATTTTATTTGCAATATAACTAGTATTCTCATTTTCCTGTTGAAAAGATTTGCGAGTTCGTAAAAATCTGTTCTAATGACGTGTATACCTCGTGTGACTGTCGATAATACAGCTAAAAATTTGTTTTCTTCCTTTGAGGCGATACTTTTTTTGAATAAAAAAAATGTCATTGACTTTCTTTGCACGATGACGACACGATTATTGATTATCACGATATTTCAGCGTTGACAGAATTCATATTTTCTTACCCAATTGAAATTATTCTCGATTATCAAAACTTTTTTGGAAATTTTTTCATTGTCATCGATCAAATCATGTGAACAAAAACATTTTGGAGCTCTTTCCTTGAAGAAAAGTAGGCCTTTTGGCAACCACAAAAACAATTTCAGTATTCGGTCAACAGAATAATATTCTGGCAGCCAACAAAACCCCAAACCGTCTCAGACAGTACGTGTATTTCACATTTTTTAGTCTGGACTCTGGAACGAATCTAGAGAATATTTAAATATCTGTACAAGCAATCCAAATTTTTGCTGAAAAAATACAAAAAGGAAATCACCTGACTTTCAGCTTCGCCCCACTCATTTTTGGCCGACACTTCGTACATCCCGTGGTGTTTCTCTGAGGCCTTTTCGACAGCGATTTCGTAAGTGAACCCATCCTCGCAGCGCAAAATTTCAACCCCGTCCGTCTCATTCGCAATTTTGCCATCCTTGAACCAGTGCACTTCCGGGGTGGGTTCTCCGCGAATTGACGCCTTGAGGCGGAATGGTTCGCCTTTCATCACCGTCTGGTCAATCAGGTTCGCCATGATCTTCGGATGTCTCAGTTCCTTCAAAGCTGATCATTCGAGGAAAATGTATGAAAAAAAAAACAATGACATTATTCAATACCGATGGAATGCACGAATTACAAAATCGACCACGAGGTTCACGCGCGAAAATAAAATGCGATTTTTGTTTGGTCGCGTGCCATGGAGAGAAAAAGTATGCCGGTACAACTGAGCGTATCCCAAATGCGCACTTCTCAGAACAGAGGTGTACCGAAATTAAAACAGAAGCAATTTAATTCAAGGCAACTGTAGAAAAGTACATACAGAGCCGCAACAGAAAATCATCAACGTTTAATTCTATTTATTTAAATATAAGATGCCTCGTTGATAGTTGCTGAGCATCAAAATATGAGAAGGCGAATAAAAATTTAAAAAAAATCCGTTATTATCTGTTCCAGGAAAATTTTTCAGTAAAAGCCTTCCCCTGGACGCCTACGGTTTTTTGGCACAAAATTGTTTTCACGCGCTTTTTTTTCGATCGCGCTAAATTCGGCGCTTTGACTTGGGCAAAAAATCCGCTCGCGTCTGTACTCAAAAATGCTTGGAAAGATTCAAAGCTCTCCTTAACTTTCGTCATTCATTCCTCTGGAAAACCTCTGATCGTCATGAGCTTTTTTCGCTTAATTTAGAACTTACTTTTGACAGTAACTTTGCCCTTGAGCCTGGCCTCCCCGAGCATGTTCTCAACTACGCATTCGTATTCGCCAGCATCTTCGGCTTTAAGCGCTGCAATGCGGAGTTGGTACGTGTTGTCCGAATCATCTTCGAACTTCTTGATGCGATACGTTTCTTCAATTTCCATTTCCCCAATGAACCTTAATATACGAGAGCGAGCAAATACATGCATGAAAAATACACCCGAATGGCAAAACTGGCACATTCTAAAATAAAATGTAGTTGAAATTTTCAATTAACGGCAGCCAGCCATGTTCTGTGTTCCAGTCTCTGGAAATAACGTGAAACAACAGCTTTATTAAGTGACAGACAAGCAAAGAAATTCCATTCGATTGAAGTGCTCCGAACGTCGATAAAAACCGTTAACAGAAAATTTTGCCACAATTACAAAATAACTTTGGGCTATAATGCCACGTTATTTTTTCCAGGAATTTAAAATCAGAGAATGGTCAAAGTACTCATGCTTAGTCACCAAATCCAATATCTCAACTCAAAATAAAATTTTCTGCTTAACGCAAGTTACCGAAATAAATTTTATATCGGGTTGAAACGACGTTCGGTCTTCGGAAATCTGCAAAATTGGTCGAGTCATTAAATTACTGAAGTGCATGAAGAAGTACTGTACTGTACTGTATTGTGAACACTTTCATTGGTACAGTATTTTATTATTTCCTCGAATAACTTTATTGGTGGGCAAGATGTTACAGATGGGAATAAAAGCAAAAATACTGGAATTCTACGTTAAAACTGGTTCTTAGCATTTATAATAATTCAAATGTTGAAGATTGGAAACTGGAACTAAATGTTTATCGTGGATTATTCACAGCATGATTTGAAGAGGAACAAGTCTTGAAAAAAAGCCTCAGCTATATAGGTCTTCATTCTTCACTTTTTACAGAATTAACAACCAGAAAACCTCTTCCATTTTAGTAGCTGGTATAAAAGCTGAAACAAATCAATCATATATTATATTCAAAAAGTACTAGAAGACGTCAGCAGCATTCGCCTCGGAACGTGTATACAATTAAATGCAGTAAGGGAACATGTCCAAGAATTTTCTTATCCTTCCGAAATCGACTGGAATTCTCAGCGATTTCGGTTCCCGGAATATATTTTCGTACCATCTGATACTCGGTCTGGGGACTCCGTCAGCCTTGACCTCCAGCACGATTTCCTCAGTTTCGATGCCTTCCGTGTCCAAGGACTTGGTGATGATGACAGGCTTGGCTATGTGGGGGGCACAAAAAAAAAAGGCAAAAAGTACAGCATGTATTCCTTTTTTTTTTTTTAAAGAAATACATAAGCATTTTGAACTACTAAATATAGAGTGCAGAACTCCGCGCGTTTGAGGATCGGAATCATATTGGCTGTGATTTATGGACATGAGACAGCAGAAACTGCTGTGAAACTTCCGTTTTAACGGCGCTGATACGATGGGTATTTCAAGAATAGCAATTATTGAGTAATTTCCTATTTCCAATAATAAGTAACCGATTTTGTAAGTTTTTGTTTTCAATTATACTCCTTATCATTTGATCGCCATCGAGGGGCGTGCTTCGAAAGTCGCACTTACTCAGGCTATGTATGGATTCAACAAAGTCCCAGTGCGCCGATCTTTTTTTTTTTTTACCCAGATGCATGAGATATGTTGTCAAATCAAGACATGTGTGCGCATTTGGTATTTCAAGATGCTAAAGAAAAATGCAAGCTCGAAATGAGAACATAGGAAGGTAGATGATTGGGGAATATGTTGCTGATTGCTCAAGGAATTTGCAGAGGAAAAAAATAGAGGAGCCTAATCGAAAGGGTTATAAACTGTTTTAAATCCGAAACTCTGAAGAAAATTCATTGTTTCATTTCGTTATATGGTACTATATATATAATCTTTTCTATTGAGTTACTCGACAGATTTTGAAAAAGCAATTGCTTCCAATACGGGCCTATAGTACAGATTGATATACTTTTCGAGATAAGCAAAAAATTCAAGATGCCGAGACATTAGGCCGAAATCCAGAAATTCTGTAAGTTATCTTTCAATTCACAATCTGTGGAATTTTTATATTTGCATACAAGTTTAGCCTTCTTTGAATGGGAATAAAATCATAGCAACCGAATATGTACAGAACTACTCAGTGTAGTTCCACAAATATGAAACAAATACATGTGGGTTTAAATATTTTCTCAGGCTGGTAACAAATATGGAAGCTTATTTCTGGAAGAAAATGTTTTGCGGCTTGAGTATTTTCTTAGGCTCGTAATTTCGAATATGCATTGCTTAAATTAAGTTGCCCGATGAAGTAAAAAAATATGCTTATTAAACCGAGGTGACACGTTCAAGAATTACGCTGAATCACAATTTTAATATTTTGGCGTAAATGTGGTTTTTTTTATAATTTCCGCGAAAACGGAAACACAAAATTCACCGAGATTCCGAAAAATCCGTCTATGCGAGAAATGCATATTCTCGTTTGAATTATTCTTCTTATGTGAAATTTGACAGTCGTGTCTATTCGAAATATTGTAACTAAAAGCTATTTATTGTAATCGGAACTCTGATTTCAGCAGGCAAGATCATAGCGAAGCCAATGTTCAACTATTATCCTTGATTGCATAACAATGCCCCACGAATCCCAGATTTTTCTGAAATTGTATTTTTTTTTTACATATATAACTGGTTTAAAACTCGGAAATGTATTCACTTGTATCCGGGCCGTTGGCTTCATAGTCATCGTTAACATCATTCCCATTTCCTCTTGGGTTCTCTTCTTCGCTCTCTTCTTCCTCAGAATGGGATGAAATGTTTCGAACGTCATGAATTTCTTTAAAACGTATTTTTTTGACAAGGCTCTGTTTATTAGGTGTCTGTTTCATAAGCTTGATGCGTTCTTTTCTCGCAGGATGACGACGAGGATATTCAAAAGTATGTGATGGAAATTCTCCTTCTATATTTTGACAGGATTCTTCGGAGAAGTCATCGTCATCCTCTTCAAAATTTGCGGACAATACTTGGCCTTGGTTTTTCTCGTCCAACAGAATTTTAATGTTTTTGGTTTCATTTTCTGGACGCGCTGATTCAGAAGTTGAATGTTCTCCATTATTTTCGATGTTTAAAGATGGAATCTCTTGAGAAGTTGAATGAAGACTGAGAGTTTCGTTTTGAATGATTGATGACACTTTGACACTGTTTAAATCTTCGAACGAGGCTTTTTCCGAATCAACATTTTCCCTTGTTTCTGAAATGTTGCCGTTTCCGATTCCGTTTCTGCAACCTTCGGGTGTAGCCGACCAGTTGTTCCTTTTTTGTGAAAATAGCTTATTTGCCATCTCACTGCTGGTATCAAACGGTAATTTCTGAGACCCCGGTTGATCTCCGCATTCGATTCCAAAATCAATTTGTTTCCTGCAGACGTTTTTGCCCATTATTTCGGAGGTTTTGATGCCAGTCAGCGATTCTCTTTCATCCTCGAAGGACACTTTTCGAGGTTTCCTCTTTGATTCGAGTGAATTCCGGATTTCGATCGATGTCTCGGCATCCTCTTCGTCTTTTTGGCATATTTCCGCGTTATTTTCATAATTTCCCTCTGCTATCGGCGAGTATTCTTTAACTCGAAGGGTTGGAAAGTTTTCTTCGAATTCCAACGAATCCGAATTTTCCGAAGTCTCCTCAACAGTTTCAGGATCATTTATTGACGAACATTCTTCGTGGAGTTGCACGTTTTCCACTTGAGCCGGTTCAGTCAACGTCTCCGACGATTGCACTTCGTCTTCGGATTCTGAATCAGTGGATTCCATTGATGACGATGATAATAAGGAGGTTGATTGCTGATGGTTATCATTCGAAGCGGAATCTCCTTCTTCTTCTTCTTCTTCTTCTGTGGCTTCATCTTCCGGTGAAGATGATGAGGCACATGAATCGCCGGAAGGTTCGTCGCGATTTTTTTCTTCATTAGCAACGCAACAGATGTAGGAATCCGTGTCGCTGTCGGCGTCGTCGTTGCTGACCCAGCTTTTGTGTCGGGAACGAGGTCCCGAAGATTGCTGCAGAATTATGTGGCTCGCGGCGAAGTTTTCCGTCAACAACTCGCTCGTCGTTTCTTCTGCGAGTTCGTACGACTCCGCTTGGAAAATGGAAGTTTGTTGCTGCCGACTGCAGATTTCAAATTCTTTTTTT
>CAJPEX010005027.1:5816-18388 GCA_905338405.1 Notodromas monacha | reverse complement strand
TGGGAATATATTCAATTGGCGCACCTGTTCATAAAAAATTAGGAAAACAGTCCCCAGCAAATTTCATAGCATTCTTTTATAAACTTCAAAATAAAGAAAGTTAAGGTACAGACTAAGGAAACCATACTTGATCTGATCTTTTTATACCAGAAGGAGCTCAAGAACAAGAACCAGTCTTGCTATACCATGATAGAAGCAGTCTGAAAAAAGTACTAAATTAAAAAGTCATTTTTTAATAAATTATGTCCACCCCATAACATTGGTAAACATTTTTTTTAGAGAGGGGGAGGGGTGATAGTGCCCAAAGACTTGAGGTACTGAAGGAAATATAGTTGACACTTGCGGACTCAAATGTGGATGGTTTTAATAATAAATGCCACAAGACTTAGCCAAATTTAAAATTAACTACAGTGCAAGAGCGTTTGAGCAGCTCCCAAGCTAAGATTGGAGTTTTAAGCCAAAGGGAAAATATGAGAGAACAGGCAACTGTGCCAGCTTTAGTGAGACTGATGATTTATTCACAATTTCAACACACCTTACATACACAGAACAACAGGCATGAAAACATATGGACACTTTCAACAATAAAACAAGTCCTGGAAACCAGGAAATTTTCCAAGGATACATTTGTACAATTGCGTAATTTGCAACTCAAACTTCCAAAGCAAATATCTTGCTCAATTTAATAGATATAAAAATGTGCAACGTCTACATTTCAGATCGCAAGGTTTCCTACAAATTTGATGCTCACAAAAATATTGGTACAATGCATAGTTTTCAAGATCTTTCAATTTCTGCAAAATTACTTTTCCACCAAAACCCTTTGCTGATAAAATTGGCACACAATCCTGGCCTGATAAAAATTGCTAAAACCAGGCACAGAAAATAAAAATAAAGTCCTCCCACTTGGGGCAATCAAAAAGAAAAGTACATAATTGCAGCTGCTGAGCTTCAACAAAAAGTTCAGGCTGCAAATATAAAAATGTTTCTTTTCTAAAATCAAATCCATTAATTCTTGGCCAGGTGACTCAATATTTCTATACCAGCTCAGAGACAAATTACATGTTGCATTTAATTCATGCAACACTCAAACCTTCCTAAGTTGTAAACTTACGTAACATATGTTTAATCTCTTTATGAATTCCTTCAGGAGTAATGTTATGTATATAGATCCCTCTAGAATAGCTCAAAGATTTTCACCTCAAACCTCAGTACAGGTGGTAGCTTGCAATTCAACCATAATCCCTTGCCAAACTAGTGCTGAATTGCAAATCAGTTGAATTGCCAGACACTCTGTCAAACAGAATATATAAGTACAAAAATGAGAACAAATTAAAAAGCAGGTCAAATTGTGGGGCAAGGGTCAAATTGCAATCTCCCTGCAAATTTTATTGTCAAATTCTGGGGCAGTTGAATTGCAGGAGGTCGAATTGCAAGGAACTTCCTGTAACAATGTGAAGGCATATGGGTTATTTTTCTGAGGATCAAGGAAAGAGAAAAGCAAAAATGTCTACTTGATGCTCTACATGTGGTACATTGCAATTCAACCCTAATCTGTTGCAGAGCTGTAGGTAAAATTCAGAATTGGTTGAATTGTGAGACACTCCCTGAAATTCAAGAAATGCAAGTACTAGAATGTGAAAAATGGCCAAAGCTGGTTGAATTGCAGGGCAAGGGTCAAATTGCAAGTCAACCGCTCTGCAAAGTTGACCATCAAATTGTGGGACAGTTGAATTGCAGGAGGTTGAATTGCATTTTGTCAAATTGCAAGGTACCAATTGTATTTCAAAAGGAAGTGAGTGACAGAATGTCCAAATAACCCAGTGGGGAAATTGGTGCACACTGGGGATATGCTTTTAATTCTACAGTGACTCTGCTGTGCACCTGAAGGGTACCAAAGTGCTTCTGTTGCACATGCATATCCCTAATGTGCACCAATTGTGTGTTCACACCAGGATTACTCAGGGTCACATTTGCAAACAAATAAGTTACACTGGTTGCAGTTGGTGCATTTGTGTGATAATCCTGTTCTTTCACATTTGTGCACCAAGCCCTGGAATGGTAGCAAAATTTCCCCCACAGGAGTGCACACTTGTAACCCGAGAATATACCATATGCACCAGTTGTGACCATGGTGCTGTGCACCTACCATGGGGTCACAGCAAAAATAGCTCCCCACTTGGGTAATATACTCTTGCCTCTTAGTTCACCCTCCCGTCAATTGATTCACTCCAGTGCATGCAGCAAAACCTTGCCTATTCACCAAATTGACCTTGATTTGTGGAATTTTTGTACAACTTGTAGGCAGGTGGTTCCAGGCATACCCTGAATCCAGAGCATTTGGCTGAAACAAGGTGCCTCAGAGGAGGCTCGGGTTCTGCAAAGCAGGCAGGAAACTGCCAAGATGATGACACACAAGTGAACAAACTCAAGCCATCTTCAAGGGGTCTTGTGGCTGCTTCCACTTCATTGACTGGTATTGCTGAACCAATGCAAAATTGGTCAGGTGTGGAGTCCCAGGAGAACTTTTTGGTCAATGAGTATGCCAGGGGAGCAGACATCATGGGATCTGCACCTCCATCTATCCGTGAGTGCAGAAACTTGTTATTGAACTGTGAGTGCAGGAAACAGTTCAATCTGAGCAGCAGAGTCAAAGATGAAGAAATAGTCACTTGGGTTTCAGAGAAGATATATGTTATTAAAATAATAATCAAAATATATTTGATTTTGATTTTGAAATACTGTATATTATACAGTATAGCACTTTTTCCTGCTCCTGTCAGATTTGGGAGAGTACTTAATTTTTATTCAATTGAGATTTTGTACTTTTTGAAAATGAGAACATTGCCAGCATAAATAAGTAGATCCACTTGCAAATTTTTAGAATAAATCCGAGAAGCTTATTCATGCGTGTACGATTATGGCAAATTTTAAATTTCATTTCGTTTTCTGAATCATAGAGCCCACCGCCACCATTCTAGAGAAGCCAAAGTTGAAAACAGAAGGCATGGTAGTGACAGCTGCCCTGCGATTGGCTAGAAAAAGAAGTATAGTCAACCTGATGCGAGGGGACTGCAATGAATTTTTCCCTGCTGGAGAAGGTATTTCACTACTCACAAAATAATAACCCAACATATTATTGTCAAGTAATTTTTCAACGTGTACCTTGATTTTTCCGGGAAACACTTAAGACCTAGTCAAGCTTGATACAAGCGAGCCGGAAGATGAGGAGTTGATCGTATACACCCGGTGCAAGCGACAGGAGCGACATCGTGGTCACAATAAGCACAAGTGTCCAGACAAAGTTGATGACGCTGACGTGAAGGTGTCCGAGTTGTCTGAGGACGAAAACGCCCCTGACATGAAACCCAACGTTCCTGAAGAAAAAAAGTGAATCAATCAGCACAAGCGCACTGCTTCGCCAAATACGAAGACTTTTTTTTTTTCGAAAAACGTGTTCGATTCTCCGTCATACTTTTTCAACGCGAAGTGACGATAATTCGGAATATCTTGCCCTTCGCATTCATTGCATTTGGATTTGAAATTACATTTATACTTTTTACTCGTGATGGCAACTCTATGCAGGGGGGTGGAATTTCTGAAATGATCTTGCATTTTCGGGGAAGAAATTAAAAATAATAGACATTGCAAACCCCTTTGATAATTGAGGCGGTCGATTAAAGAAATTTATCATGCGTTTTTCACTTGATCAACATGTGGTCTTCGTTTTGCCCTTCGGGTGGTGGTAAGATAAAAAAAACCTTCCTGGCCACCGCCTCATTTCGGAAGGGTTTAACAAGGAATTTTATTAAAATATACTGCATCAAGTCACCGAAAAGCGTTGGCGGAGTTTTGGTGAAGCAAGGCCAAAGGAGCTGTTAATGTTCAGCAGTGATGAATTAGAATTGTATCCCGCCAGGTAATGAATTCCAAGAAATGGAATCATTTTCATCATAAATGCTAATCAAGTGAGATGCATCGCTGACACTAATTTTTCCTTAACGGACTAATTGAATGAATCCATGAAAATAGTTCATATTCGAATCCTGGTCATGGTTATCATTATTCTTGGAAAATTTCAGTCAAAATTTGAACTGCTGACATGTAGACTAACATGTGAGGGAGCAAAAGTACAATTGAACTTTCACCTGATGGATTTATTGTGATGAATTATTTGATGCACAGTAATGTTTTTTTGTGAGTACCATGCACACTTTTTTCCTAAGAAACAGTGACCAAAAATTGAGGTTTGTGCTACACATGACTAACTTGAGTATACAATTTTTTCTTGATATATTTTTAAGGGTGGTGCATGTCATATCATTTTTGATGTTTTCTACATCAAATTTGACATTTTGAGTCTCTCTGTAGGTGGAATTGTAGGGAAAGAGGTTAAATTGCAAGTCAATGTCCCAGCAACTTCAACTTTCAAATTAATCACAGGACTGTCCAATTGTGGGACATCAAATTACAAGGTACCATCTTCAACTCTTAGTTTGTGACTTGAAGTGTTGAAGATGTTTGAGTGCATTTGACTTTTAATTTAGATTGGATTCACATGATGAATTAATTTTACACTCTCTGCAACTGGAAATTTCAACCACAAGATCCCCCACAAAATGGCCATGTCTTATTCAAGATGAAAAATGTTACTGAATTTTCATGTACTTCAGTATAAATATTGTACACTTCAAATTGCAGCAGACTTTTACAATGCGTACACAGGTCAAAGAAGTTTTATTTCACCAAATTATTATTATTTAATTACAAAGTAATTTAAGTAAGAAATACTAAGGAATTGAGCAAGAAAGATATCTTCAGTAATCCTCATGGAGGAAGTAATAAATTTTACTATCTAAACTAGTGAAGGACAGCAACACAAAAGGCTAGACTGTGATATGATAGAAAAAGGAAAGAAATCTACACTCTTGTCCCATGGGACAGGTTCGCCGCCCGAACATCCTGTCCTAGCAATCATCCCTCCCTATAGTCCCTACATGTTTGATGGGCTGGTATTTCCTTGGGGTTCGCTTCCTTCCCTGGGGTTATAAATGAGGTTCCAACTTCCAATGATCAGGATATACCAGCTCAACCGTTTTTCCTTTTCGCCTTGCTTAATTGCAAGGGAGGCTTCCTCTCCCTGCAGCTCCTCATCCTGGCTGGACACGGCGGGTTCCTTCTATTCTATTTTATCTGAAGGTCGAACCCGGCTGCGCGGGACCGGCGGATGTCTGGGTTTCTTATTGCAGGCTCCTCTGATGCCCCTCTCCATCAGTCACCACTCGGGCATCATTGGGGAAGCACATCCCGGGAGATGTGAATCTCTTTTAAAGTGAATTCGTGTTTTAGTGTTTTTTATTTTTTTTTATTTCAAGGGTCTTTCAACGCAGAATTTTTGAAATAGTAAGAGCTGCATGACTCACTATTGCTGGGGGAAAAGAGGAAAATAAAGTGGTGACGCCTGCTGAAGTAAATGAATTGATGTCCCGCATATTTCAGCGTCTTATTTTAATATTTTTCAAAGGGAAATTATATTGAAGAGGTCATGAAATACTGTGTATTTTGCGCAAATAATTCAAATAATTTTATTTTCTGGAATTGGTTCATAGAAAAATTTCTGGTGGGTATTGTACAGTATTCACAATACAGACTTGTCTGTGATGTGAAAAGTCTGTTTTGCAAATTCGAATTTCCTATATTTTTTACACTTATTCAAAACAAGCAAGATTAAAACCAAAAGAACCAAAAATCCCAACACACACACACATTCATGGCAATAATAATTACATTTTATATTCAAATTGAGTTGGGAAGCTGCTGAGGGACTCATGTCCATTGGTGTGGTGTCCCCTTCTACAGAATGAAGTCTGTTATGCGGATTAGTCCTTTATGTGAGAGGAAAAGCTGCTGCCAGAAATGGTCTATTCTTTAAAAAAAAATCTGTTGTGCTGTGGTCAACTGTACTGGTGGACTCTCTCTTTCTCTCCCTCTCTCTGTAACAAAATCCATAGGACCAAGAAAATGCATTGTAGAGAGAATTTTTTTGTAAAGAACACCAATAACATGGGCAAAGGACCCTATTACATGGGATAAGAAGCAAATAGTTATTCAGAGAAAAGTTTTGTGGAAAAAATCATTGCAGAGAGTCAACACCTGTTTATATATAGGTGGACTTTCTTTAAATCAATCTTTTCTATAAAATACCTTGGGGTTGTGTACCACATGTATTATACCAGCGGTACACAGCCCTGTGACATATTCAAAAATTGTAAATTTTTGAACACTTTTTTTTGGCTACTATTCTCTCTGTACACATTTTTTTTTCTTTGGTCCCATGGGGTTCTTTCTACATGTTATAGTGGTTAGCTACAAATTTCTCTGTAGAAAACTTTTTTTCTGATCCCTTGAATTCTGTGGTAGAAGAGAGTTTGCCTGTACAGTATTCCATTTCAGCCGGTATACTAATCATGCCAATATGTAAAAATTCATATTTTCCACAAGGTGGAATAATGAAACAATTTTCTTTGGCGGGTTTTCAATTGTCCGTGCTGAAGTCGTATGTCCTTGATTTCTCAGAAAACGGTTTTTTTCACAGTATTTTGGGAATTGTCCAGTTTTTATTAGCACAAACTACCCATTTTCTCCAGGAATTTAACGACATTTTGCAGTCTGAACAAAATTTCAGCTTTCAATCAGATCGTGAAATTTTTATACTTGCACGTGGTCTGTGTATAAGAAGGTAGAAACAGAAATATCTAGAATTTACAACTGTGCAATTAAACCAACAACAAAAACGTCTGCTTGATAACCTAATTGAAATTCAACTTCCAATATGAATGAATTAACAACTGTCAGTAAGAATAAACAAATGGAACGCCGTCATTCAATATACAGTACAGTATATTCCTGAATAAGTTGGGATGCATTTAGTGAAAAGTACTCCGTTGTTCCAAAAAGCTAAATTACATTATTATTTTACACAAGGAAAAATATATACAGTATCTCCTGTACACTAAATTAAGAATCTGAAAAAAATGTGTGGTAAGCCACTAAAAAAGAACAGAAAAAGCTTTATACTGGATGTTGACTATATCTGGATGTTGCATTATAATGGAGTTGTTTAAAAAGGATATTTGTGACAATTGCTTTTGAATTTTGATTAATAACAACATAATTATAAACATTCAAATTCTGCTTTGTGTGCCATTTTTCTTGTGAAGTATACTCTATACAGATGCTGAACTTGGTGAAATTCATCTTTAATTGGCCTAATTACGAATATTACCCCCTGTCAATCAGCTGAACCATCAACCAGGAAACAAAAGTTATTTTTGAACCAAGCATTAGAAGATGAGAAAATTTTATATTTGTAAATGCCTGTCCATTTTCAGCATCTGAATTATTATACATTATATATTGTAGGGTAAATTGTTAGAGGCTCCCTCAAAGATTATTGAAGGTTAATTTTTCTTGATTAAACCCTTTATTATGAACCTGACAGGTTATTCTATAACTGAGAAATACACCTATTTGTTATTACTGGTGGCAGCAATGGAATGTTACTATTGCTTTAAAAATTTGTCAAGTTGAATGTTGTGTCCATCCATCAATAAATATATTTTGTTTTTATTCTGTGAAATGGTTTTGGAGAAATCCCCAACCAAAGAACCAGGTTTTTTTGGCTTGTTTCATTTTCTAAAAATGCTTTTTTCAAATATTCAGTGCAATACAGTACTTGGAATTTGCACCATCAATTGAAGGACAGAAATGGTTCTGCTTTCAAAGAAAAATTTAATTCACGAGATATATTTTTTTTAACTTTTTGAAAGTAATTTATTATTAGACTTGGAAACTTTGTTTTTATGGAAAAATACTCAGGTTTAATGCAGAACACAATTTGAAAATTGAAATCAAAGAAATAAAAACGCCCTTTCTGAATGAAATGTACTCCTGAGGCAAATTTGATTGATTAAAAATTGTGTTGCCAAATATCCACGGAAAATCGTTGTTATAAAAATGTTTTTTTTGCCAGAATTGTACCCACATCGTAACAATTTATCAGGGACCTTGGGAAATAATTTCTTGTTAAAAAACAAATTCGTTTTCATGAGGTTTTTTTTTGTGACAAGATTATTCTGTTTACTGACCATTACAGTGAAAAATACAGGTTCCACGTCATCTGTATTCCAATGATTGAAAGGCGCCATTTTTATCCCGTATTTAATTTTCTTCGTATTGCATTGATTCATTTTAGGTTTGTAGTGCACATACAGAGAATTGGTTCAAAGGAAGCGATGATTTCCTGGCGAAAACCGGCAACAAATAAGCTATTATTAATAGCTGCAATAGCATTATTGCATTCTGCTTCCCCAGCGTCTCTGCCGAGAGAATCCGCGAGAATTTCCAGAACTCAAGATTTTCCAAACCCCGAAGAAATTGAAGTGAAATCAACGCCGGAAACGATTGATTTCAGTGCTACTGTGTTCACAACAACGAATGATTTCGCTACTGAATCAACGAGTGTCGGGTCATCAGAAATCAGTGATGACTCTACGACTACTGCGATTTCAAGAAAATGGCGAGCTGAGGAGGAAATCCATCCCGAGTCTCTGATGAATGAGCATCATGATGATGATGATGATGATGGTGATGCTGATGTCAGCAGTACTGTGGAACCCGAATTGCTGGTGCCATTTGCTACTGGTTAGTACAATCAATCATACATCACCATAACCATAATACAGTCAACCCCCATCTAACGGACTTGATTTGTGCAAGGGCCGAGTCTGTTGGACAAAAAGTCCTTTACACAAATTCAATTACATACAAAATTTCAATTTTCAACCCTAATTTTAAACAAAAAGAAGTCTGTTTGGCGGATTTTGTCTGTTGGGCGGGAGGAAAAACTGCTCTGCTTGCAGAGCTGGTCTGTTTGGCAAAAATCCCTTACACGGGAGGTCTTTTAGGCGGGGGGCCACTGTACAGGTGTTACCTTGCAATTTGACTGTCTCAAAATTTGATAGTTGAATTTGAAGGAAGGTTGACTCGCAATTTTACCCTCGCCCCACACTTTGACCTGCTTTGGCCATTTTTGTTTTGTTTTTTTTCTTTGATATTTTTGAATTTTACATAGTGTTGGGCAATTTTGACCTTAGTTTTGCAATGAATCAGGGTCAAATTGCAATGTATCACCTGTAAAATAAAATAATAAATGGGTTTAAAAAAGGGTTCAAATACAGTGAAATCTTGTTTAAACAAACTCCTTATTGTCACATGAGACCTGTATAATTATCTATTACAGGTGGATTCCTGCTAAGACAATTGTGTCCACAACAATTTTCTCTGCAAAACAATTTACCCCATGGGTTCTCTCCTCATGTTCTAGGGGTTCTCTATAATGACATTCTTTATACTTCAAATTATTTTTGGTCCATTGAATTTTGTTGTAGAGAGAGAGTCCACCTGTATAAGGAAAAATTGTTATATCAATAAGACTTGTGGCTTTTAGCAGATTTGAGGCAGAAAAAAATGAAGGTGAAAGGTGGACAACTTCCTGGGATTTCTTTCAGAATGGATAGGTTGCATTTCTTCAACACATTTTTGAGATTTAATGAATAATCAAAATTTTGAAATAGGAAATGCTCTTGTCTGAACATGCATGTGTTATAATTTTTCTGAAAATTGGCAGCGCTTACAGCAATACTGAGCAATTGCATATTGGTTCATGAATTATGAGTTCATGGCTATATAAGTTGAAAGAAAACATCAAATATCATCACTTGAACCTTGATAACTTGAACCTCCCTAAGTAAAATATTTCCCCAAGTCAAGTTTTTTCCAAGTCCCTGTTGAATTCCCCTTGGAAGAATGCATTGAAAACCTCCCTAACTCAAAACCTTTTCCTCTCAAGCCTCCCTAACTAGAATTTTTGGATGTTTTTTGAAAGGAAAGACTAAATTATGCAAATTTAGTCACTGCCACCAAATTCAGCATCCTGTCAACTCATATGAAATGCATTTAATGCCCAGAATATCCTCATTTACAATTTTGTGCAATTCTTCTGTGTTTACAATGATGAAAATGCTTGGTTCTGCTACTCAAAACTCAATTATTTAAAACCTTCCTAATTCAAACTTCCCAAAATTTCAATTTTTTATGTTCCCTCTAAATTTGGCCAAGAGAGGTTCAACTGTAATTTGAAATGAAGCTACAGAAATTCTAAGAACATCTGCCAAAATATGTTTGCAATGCTATGGAGTAAAACATTATGTTTTAAAACAAGCTTTGCATATTTTTTTCATGAAAGTGTGCTGCAGGACAAGTTTCATTCTCAAATTTTTCCACCAATGAGCAGAAAGTAATTGTTCTCAGCCCATGTGCAGGATCAGTTGAAAAAAATCTACCCTATTTTGAGATTATATTTGAAAATAAGTTTGATGAATAAAATTTATATCCATGTTCCTTATTGGAAGGAACATTTTGTCAGAGTTATCAAGTGAACAAGGTCAGATATTTCAAATAATATTGGGTCACAACATTTTCTGAGCGCCTGTATATTTTAATACAGAAAGTACTCTCTATTTTTCCTGCTGTAGTATTTCAATTGTTTAGTTTTTGTTAGACAACTTCATGAGCCAAATTTATGTGCAACATGACTTGGTTGTTTGGGCTGTGCCTCACTTTTGGAAGATTCTCAGGAACTTTGCAAAACAGTCGTTGACATATTGGAAAATCTGATGCAACAGATGATTAGACCCATTAATTTACCTCACTTGTTGAAATCAATTGCGTTATCCCAATCAAATATGTTGGGGCAATAAGTATTAATTAGTTCCAATCATGAAAATTGCTTTTGCGTTTCTACATGTTCCCCTCTAATGAACTGGGATCAATATTTTCTTCACTTCAGCTCACTGGATGTGTAAATTTAATCTTGCAAAATAATTCTAATTTTTTCCGAAAACTTGTTTTCTTTCATTGAAGCATTTTTCAGACGTATTTCACATTTGTATGCAAGAGACAAACATGAGTACTGGAATGTGGATTGCTTTTTTTCCACTTCCTTTTTTAACTACGTGTATAAATTTTCAGTTACTAAAACACTTAAATTGGCACACGCACAAAAAATCGTATTCGAAATGGTGATTGCTACATGGGAATTGCATTCGGATTTTTGTATTGTGCTTGAAAGACTGTTGCCAAACCATTTAAATTTTGAAAAGGGCCAAATTCTTTTTTTTTTTGCAAATGGCTTTTTGCATGGGACAGTATTCCTTGTATGATTGATTTGGAGTAGTGCAAGTTCACTATGAAGGGGTTGATCTTTGCATTGTTAGAAGAACTTCAAGTACTTCTTGTGTACAGTGAGACCCCAAGATGCGGACGTAATTGGTGCATCAAGAGTGTCCCTAAGTCGAAATGTCCCCAAGTTGAGTCACATTTTCCCTTAGACTTACATTATATAATTTTTAATTGGTGTTTCATGTACAAAATACTCACCCTAATTCCATGAAAATAAAAATGGTCTCCCAATTTAAACTGATTCAATCAATGTATTTCAACACAATATGAACAACAGGGAAATTGAATACTGATACCTCATCTGTACAGTACATATAGAAGTGTTGGCATTTTCTGTAAAAAATAAAATTCAAGTGAAAAAGAGAGAAGGAAGCCCCTCTATGCTGGAGGTAATTATTTGAAATTAGCTAAATAGATGGTAAATTGGGGAGAGAAATGTCCAAGAACTTTTCTTACATCAATTTTAGGGTTGGAAACATCTGTTTCTTGTAATCTGGCCTGAAATTTATTTGCAATTTTATTGCAAAATGTCCCTATGTTGAGTCAATGTCCTCATGTTGGCACATTTTTGTGATTTTTTAATGGTAAAATAAGTGTCCCTAGGTCAAATCGTCCACAGGTTGAGGTGTCCGCATGTGGGGGCCTCACTGTATATAGAACTCTAGACAAACCACGTACAATAGAGATATTTTATACTTTGGTTGTACAGTTTTTATTTGCTAAATAGTTTCAGGCAACAGATTACCAAAAGCAAAAAGGAATGTAAATCAAAGGAGGGTACCGCATATTTATATGCTGAAAATCTCATTTTTTCAAGGTCAAAGACAGATGACAGCACTTGTGTCAAGGCCGGCAATCAAAGAAAATTCATTTTTCTTTAAAGAGGGCGCATGGAGATTTTTGCAGTTGGTTTGATCATGGTTTGGAATCTTTGATATGGAGTCGGGTGAATTTTTCCCGGATAGTTAACTTCTCTTTTGATGCATGCCGCGAGGGATTCTGCACAAAGAGCGGCAGCATTTATCCTCGTGTTTATCATCTCTTCTTCCTTTTCTTCCTGTTTTCTTTTTTGGCTGTGTGTGAACAAAGGAATTTCCTTTGGTTTCGGCTCCAGACAAAGATGATGATGAGGTTGACGACCTGCGAGTATTTTGTTGTGAAGCAGGAAGGAAGATTATGCCCAGGGGCAAGGTTTTCTCGCGCATTTTTCTCACATTACCCACAGCTGCGATTCCTGGGCTTCTTCCCCTCGCTTAAAAAAAAAAAAAAAA